>VDFB02083811.1:0-46929 GCA_007258455.2 Sequoia sempervirens
AGTTTCTAAACTACTGGGTTTGTTTAAAAAAACAAAAAATCTATTTGGTGAAAATTTGAAATTTCAATGCAGCCAATACTTAAATTCCAGGGAAAAAATAAGAAGTAGGTGTCTGTCTAACGACCCTAACCACAATAAAATAATGTATTTTTTATAAGCCTTTATATATAGAGTAGAAGGGACTCATTCCCTGATGTGATGCATATTTTTAAATTTTTTTCCAAGTAAATAATTAATTATGAATTTTTTATTACAACCTTTTAAAAAATATAAAAACTCATATGTCTGACGCATGTTTTGGATTCAAAAAATGTGATAGTGTTTGAAAGAAATAGATGTTTTTCAATCAGCCTATCAATAAGGAATTTAGTTGTAACTTGAATAAAAAATGAATAATAATTACTTATTAAATTCAAAGTAAAGCATAATTTATATCGGTGAAAAGCTAAGAATCTCCTTTAAAAACCCTTTTTGTTTCATCAAATTTGGGTAAAAAAATAGTCATCAGCCACATACCCATCATATTGCCACTTTTTGGCCCATCATGATCCTGCACACACCCTAGAACTATAATTAGGCTTGTACAAAAGCTATTTTTTTCGTTCACACACTATGAATTTTAATCCTATTCTGTATTGTTGGGCAGTGAGCCCCTTTTGTAATAGAGCAGTGAGCTCTAAGTAGTGTGCCTAAATGCATGTGCTTTACCCATTATTGATTTCATTATACTTTTAATAGGGTATAATCTTGTGGACTAACATCCACCATGGTTTTTCCCCTAATAGGGTTTCCACGTAAAAAAAATCTTGGTGTTCTTTGTCTCTCTGATGTGTTAATTATTTATGGTTAATTGCTTATTCATCAAATCTTAAGTAAAGTTTGAAAAGTTTATCATTTTGTGACAACTGAGTCACCCCCGCTCTCAGTTGTTTGTCCTTTTTTTTTCCAACAATTGGTATCAAAGTAGGTTCCTCTAAAGAAGTCTAAAAGCTTGAGGTGATCTAAGATGGCAACATTCAAGAAGGACAATCCAAGATTTGATGGAACTACTATGGCAAATCAGGATGCAATGTCACCTAAGGTGTATTGGTGAAGCCTACTAGAATTTTACAAAAGATCCATATTTTATTCCTCATAATGGTCCCTCCACTGCTGATAAGATCAAAGATGTTGAAAACAATATTAGGGCTATTGAAGCTTTGGTGAGTGCTATGATAGATTTGGAGATGACAAATGTGGTAGGACTATAAACAGCTCATGAGATTTGGAGGAAGCTGGAAAATTTGTATGAAGAAGATGCACAGGTGAAGATGACTAAGTTACAAAGTTTAAAAGCCAAGTATGAGAATTTGAAGATGGGTGGAGATGAAAATATCACTTTTTTTATGCAAAGAGTAAATGAAATAGTGATGGGTATTACATGTGTTAGTGGTTCTTTGGATGAGGATGAAATTGTAGCTAAGATACCCATATTCTTGCCTCCCTCCTACAAAGTGAAGGCTCATGCTATTGAAGATCTCATATCAATAACAAAGATTTCAAGAGACATGCTAGTTGGTAAGATTGTTGCTTTTGAATTAAATGAATTTGGTGAATTTGTTCCAAAGACTAAATCAACATTCAAGGCTACTATATATGGAAGTAACAAGAAAAGATATAGTCTAGGAGAATGTTCCAGAAAGATATCCAAGTATGATGAAGAACTGAAGCAAATCTAAGATAAATAAAGGGAAGTAGAAGAATTGGAAGCATTGATTGTAAAGAAAGAAGGTAGAGGAAAAGGTAAGTATGAAGGCTCAGTGTTACCTATTAAATGTTTTTTTTGTAGTAAAATAGGTCATTTTGCATCAATATGTCCTAAAAGAGTTCCAAGAACTAAGCCTAGCAAGTTTAGATTCCAAAATAAATGTTACTTTGTTGAAGGAGTAACTGATGATGAGTCTAATAAAGATAATGGAAATGAAGATGAATGGGTTTTCATTGCTACCGTTGAAAATAGTCCTATGGCTACTAAACCTACTAAAGATGAGAAAGCTCTTACAACCCAAGTTTAAGAAAAGGATGAGTGGGTTATTGATAGTGGATGCTCACATCACATGACTGGTGATAAAAACAAATTTTTAATTCTAGAGAAGTATGATGGTGGTGTTGTAAGATTTGGAGACAACAATGTTGGTGTGATTTGTGCAGAGATTCTATTTGTCTTGGTGGTAAGGATAACACTGATGATGTTCTTTATGTTTAAGGCTTGAAGAACAATATTTTGAGTGTTGGATAGATGGTGGGAAAAGGATATGATCTAAAATTCAAAGATGGAAGATGCAAGATATGTGGAAGTTTTGACAATATGATTGCTACAGGAAAATAGATAGAAAAAATATTTTTCACTTGAATACTGCTAGTGGGAGTTGTTTAATTGCTCAAGTAGATGAAATTTGGTTGTGGCATAGGAGGCTATGTCATGTAAATTTTGATAAAATTTTCAAAGTAAATTCCACTCAAGCATTAAGAGATCTACCTAAGTTAGTGAAGCCTGCTAACACAATTTGTAAGGAGTATCAAATTTGTAAAAAAGCTAGAGCCTCCTTCTAGAGAAAATAGTTTCATTCAAATTATTTATTGGAGCTGCTACATACTGACCTCTATGGTCCCTCCAGAGTTAGAAGTATTCATTGAGAAAGGTACTTTATGTTGATTATTGATGATTACTCTAGAATGATATGGGTTTCCTTAGAAAAAAATGTGAAGCATTGGAAAAGTTCAAAAATTTCAAGGCTATGGAAGAGAATGAGAAAAGTATGAAAACCAAGTGTTTGAGATCTGATAGAGGTGGTGAGTTCACCTCTAAGGAGTTCAACTCTTTTTGGGAAGAACATGGAATCAAAAGATAGTTATCTGCTCTCTGAAACCCTTAACAAAATGGAGTTGCTAAAAGAAAGAAGAGAAATTTTTTGGATGCTACTAGAACAATGATGATAGAAGGAAATGCACCCCAGACCTATTGGAGTGAAGTTGTAAGCACTATTGTGTACACTTTAAATTGGATAAATGTTAATGGAAATTATAGTAAGACCCCTTTTGAGCTATGGTTTGGTTACAAGCCTACTATTAAATATTTCAAGATCTTTGTAAGAAAATGCTATATAAAGAGAGATGATGATATAGGAAAGTTTGATGCAAGAAGTGATGAAGGAATATTTTTAGGATACTCTACTAAAAGCAAGGCCTACAATGTTATAACAGAAGACTGAAAAAGATGGTTGAAAGTACAAATGTCAAAGTTGATGAGGATTCTACTAAATCATCTAGATATTGTGGATATGATTCAGGATAGAGACAATACAAACAAAGGGAAAATGTTGGGACACCAAATCTACTTTAGATTATTCCATATGTTCTGGAAAAGCAACCTCAATTCATTTTAGGTAAATCAAGTCAAGGAAACAAGACAAGTGCAAGTGCAAAAGGAAGATCAAAAGAATTAGAAGTTCAAGAAAATTACAAAACTCCAAGGTATGCAAAGCTAAATCATTCTAAAGCCAAATTATAGGAGATAAGAATAAAGGAGTACAAACTAGAAGGAAGATTGTAGAAGAGTATTGCTTGATTTCCAAGATTGAACCTAAAAATGTCACTGAAGCTTGCCAAGATGAACACTAGATGGAAGCTATGAAGGATGAGCTGACACAAATTGAAAAGAATGACACATGATATTGGTTCCCAAACCTAAAGACAAAAATGTGATTGGTACTAAATGGGTGTTTCAGAATGAGTTGAATGAAAAGGTGAAGTGAGTCTAGACTAAAGCAAGACCGGTATGTAAAGGGTATTCATAGATGGAAGGTTTTGATTTTGAAGAAATTTTTTTCCCTGTTTCCAAAATCGAAGCTGATAGATTATTTCTTGCTTATCCTACATACAAGGACTATAAAGTCTATTAGATGGATGTCAAGTCGACATTTCTGAGTGGAGAACTAGAAGTATAAATTGAATAGCTAGATGGATTTCAGCTAACTGACAAGAGAGATATGGTTTTCTACCTAAAGAAAGCTCTAAATGGACTTAGGCAAGCCCCTAGAGCCTAGTATGCTAGATTAGAAAAATACTTACTAAAGCTTGGATTCGCTAAAGGTACTACTAATAGCAACTTATATTTCAAATTGGATCATGATAAAGAGTTAATTATAGAAGTCTTTGTTGATGACATCATTTTTGGAGGAGATGACAATGGGTATGTACAAGATCATCATGGAAAAAACATTCCTAAGTGGCAAAAAATTCAAAAAATCATAGTTAGGAAACTTGACATAAAAATTTGAATAAGTTATCTATATTATTTCAAAAATATGTAAGAATAGAATTTGTAGCAAATTGAATGTATTTTCTAAACTAATAGGTTTATTTTAAAAATAAATCTATATTTCAATGCAGTAGTACTTAAATTTCAAGGAAAAATAAGAAGTAGGTGTCTATCGACCACCCTAACCACAATAAAATGATAATATTTTTTTTATAATATTTTAGATATAAGTAGAGGACTCATGTCCCAATGTGACGCATATTTTTTTGTAATTTTTTTCTAAATAAATAATTAATTTTGAATTTTTTATTACAACTTTTAAAAAATATAAAAACTCATATGTCTGACCACCTTAATTTAGTCAAAACTTCATGAAATTCATTTTTTTCTCTTTTAACCTTATAGAATGCAAAGCATAGAATGTGATGCATGTTTCAAATTCAAAAAATGTGATACTATTTGAAAGCTATAGATGTTTTTCAATCATCCTATCAATCAGGACTTTAATCGTAATTCAAATAGAAAATGACAATTTATATTGATGGAAAGCTAAGAATCTCCATTAAAAACCCTTTTCATTTCATCAATTTTGGATTAGAAAAAATTTGTTAGTTACATACCCACCATATCACCACTTTTGGCCCATCATGATCCTGCACATACCCTAATCTATGTATGAATGTTGTTGATGAGATGAAGGATGAATTTGAGATGATTTTGATTTGAGAGATGAAGTTCTTTCTAGGATTACAAGTGACCCAGTTAGACAAGGAAATTTTCATATCTTAGTCTAAATACATGAGAGAGATACTGAAGAAATTTGGGATGGAAGATTCAAACCCTGTTGGTACTCCCATGGTGACCAGATGTAAGCTAAAACAAAATAATGATTCTCCTAGAAGGCGAATCAAACTAGATACAATTCAATGATTGGTGGATTGCTTTATTTAACCTAGACTAGACCAGATATTATGAATGTTGTGTGTATGGTTGTTAGATTTCAGGCTGATCCAAAAGAATCATAGTTGATTGATGTCAAGAAAATCTTTAGATATTTGAAAGGAATAGTTGACTTTGGACTTTGGTATGCAAAGGATGATGATCTCACTTTGAGTGCATATATTGATGAGGATTGAGCGAGAGATGTAGATGATAGGAAAAGTACTAGTGGTGGTGCCTTCTTCCTAGGGAAGAGACTAGTATCCTGGTTTAGTAAGAAGTAGAATTCCATTTCTCTATCTACTATTGAAGCAGAATATATTATTGGTGCAAACAATTGTACGCAAGTAATACGGATGAAAAAAATGTTGAAATATATCATGGTGGTATATGAAGAGCCTATTGCTATATACTATGACAATTCAAGTGCAATAAATATTTCAAAGAATTTGGTACTTCACTATAAGACTAAAAATATATCAATCAAGTTTCACTTATTAAGGGAGAAAGTGAATGAGAAAGAAGTCATATTGGAGTATGTGCCTACTGAAAAGAAAATTGTAGACATCTTTACAAAACTATTGTCGAAGGATACTTTTGAGTATCTTAGAGGAATGCTGGTGGTAATCACCCCTCCTGATAAGAACTAAGAGATGCATTTACTTGCATCAATCTGTGAGATACATTGTAATATTTTGATTTGGATTGATGTCTCCATGGCTGCTACTTAGAGGGAGTAGTTAGATGTGCAAATATGTGGTTCAGAGCATGTATGGTTACCTTTTCCATTGATGTCAAAGGGGGAGAAATGCAATGTGAAAAATCATTTTAAGGTTCGAAGAGAAATTAAGGGGAAGAGTCAAAACCAAAGGGAAAGCAAGTGTGTTGGGTTGATGGTATTTTTCACATCATGTGTTGCCATCAATGCCAAAGGGGGAGATTTTTGGATGTTATGGATGTGTTGCTGAAATGGGTTTGCCATTGATTTCAACACTATTAGCATTTGGTGTATCAGAGGCTATATATATTGAGGATATTAAGAAAATTTTAAAAGAAAGTGTTCCAGGTTCCCAATCAAACTATACAAGTCATGAAGGTGTCTTATTTTGTACATTAAAGTTCAGCTACTATGGATTAAATGGTTTTCTGTTGAGTGTATCTAGATCATCTATCGAAAGTTTCAAAGGTCAATGTATAGATTTGATCATGTTGTGGTCTAACAGTGTTTTTGTGGTCTCTATCAGTGTTCCTGAGTAAAATTTGTGTGATATGGAAATCTCAGTTGTTGTAGATGTTTCTCTTTTATTTCTTGGTTCTCTTAGATATTTCTAGATCATGCTCTATCTTTGTGGTACATCCACATTGATCGGTGTGCTCGTGGTTAGAAATTTTTCTTGCAAAGCATATGTTCATTTTTTCTTGTTCTTGGCTGACATATTGGTGGTAGTGAGTTGTGGATCTTTGAGGAGGAAGTAATTGAATTATTTTTGTGTTGGAGTTGTTAATTTGGGTCTCTACTATGTTGTGGCCAACCTTGGTGGATTCATAGTAAAAAATTTATTTGTAAATTTGCACCGACATTACAAATATGTTTTATTTTCCTAGCCGACTAAGTTGTTGATTAAATCTCATGATGCAGATATATAAGTGCAATTGTTTCATTAGTGTAGTGTGTGGAAAAGGGTTTCATGTGTTGGATGTGCTCTTATGTGTGTATGTGTGAATATCATTCAATTGCAATGTAGAGTGTGAAGAATATTGAGCAAAGTGTGAAGAGTGAAAAGAGGAGTTTTCTATGCTTAATTGGAACTATAATCAGGCTTGTGCAGAAGCTAACTTTTTAGTTCATACCCTCTATATTTTAATCCTATTCTATATTGTTGGGCAATGAGCCCCTTTTGTAATTGATCGGTGAGCTCTAGGAAGTGTGCCTGAATGCATGTGCATTCCCCTTGATTTATTTCATCATACTTTTAATAGGGTATAATATTGTGGAATAACATCCACTGTGGTTTTTCCCCTAATAGGGTTTCCATGTAAAAAATCTTGTTGTTCTTTGTCTCTTTGATGTGTTAATTGTTTATGGTTAATTTCTTATTCATCAGATCTTAAGTAAAGTTTGAAAAGTTTATCATTCTGTGACAACAGATTCACCCCCCTCTTAGTTGTTTGTCCTTTTTTTTCCAACAAATTAGCCATTTATTGTACCTATCTTCCTCTATATATCTATGTATTCATTCCCTATCATGATATTTTCACCTTCTTGTCCTAATTCAATTCCATATTGCTCAAGATTGCCTCCTAATTAAAATATCAAAAAATCAAATTTCTCCTCTTATCTATTTCCACTAACCATTATGAGCTTACTTGATACATGTTTGAGAAATTATGTGTTATATTTGGTTACTTAAAGACAATTATTTGTACAATTATGTTATAAGGAACTACAAAGAGAAATCATCCTAAGAAATTTTCAATTTTGAGCCTGAAATAAAAATATTTACATTAGATCCAAAATGAATACATCTAAGACACCTACATACTTGAGTGTCATGCTCACTTTTTTTTTAGATTGTAATTTTTTTCTATTAAGAGAGATGATTGAGGAGAATTTGATCCTCACAATTCAACAACTTTCGTAGGGTGTTTTTGAGTACCACGAGTCCTTATTTATTACTAAATAGTACAAGTCATATCAAAATAGGTTATTAAAGTTTGTAAACTAGAAGCTCAAATAAACATTTGTCTGTGGGGTAAATTTTGTGCTATAAGGAATCAATCCTAAATCACTTAGAATTGAGCTACAAAAGATTTTATTTCTATTACAATTTCAAAACAATAAACATATCCAAAATATAAATTCTCAAACATTGATAAATTACTCTACACTATATTTAACATTCTTCATCATTATTCTAAATGCTAAATACCCTAATTTTCTAACCTTTTATTTTAAAATTAATTATACATATTAGTTCCTAACTATTAACAAATCTAAATTAATATTAAATTATTTTTTTACATTTATTTAATTTCCTAAGATCTCTTTAAGGATATTTGTCTCTAATAAGTATCTTCCTTCTCCTCATCCTCTTTTATTATCCCTTTCTTTTCATTATTATTATTATTATTATTTGACCACTTAATGTCTATAGGAAATGGTCTTCTTGATGGGGATGTGACACTTAAGGCTCCAAAGCTAAAAGTTGGAAGTTGAAAAGAACGCTCAAGTGAAATTTGAGATAAGAAGATCTCATCACCTACTGGAATCTTTTAAAATCAGAAAATTTGAAGGACAAAAAAGTTTGAGCTAAGATGGAACAAAAACTTCAAATTAACATCACTCAACTTCAAGCATATCTAAATAGGAGATTGGGGAGGCCATTGTAGCACTTTGCATTGGTACACAAATGTAGAATCCATGGCACTTGTAGACACAACAAATTGGAATGTATAACATTCTTGGGAAGAATTGAGATGGTTTTGCAAGGAGAGATCCCCTTTCGGGAAAAATACCAACCCTTAGCTCCTATAGACCTACAAGAGGAATTTGCTAACATGGAAGCCACAACCTTCAAGGAGTTGGTTCAAGAATAGCTGAGCATTGAGGATGGACTGAACTAAGAAGAAATAATAATGTGTGGGTGGTGTAGGTTCCATAATGCACCCCACTCAGAGTTCACTTGCCTCTCATGTGCAAACATCAATACCCAAGATAGGAGCTAATTGAACAAGTTAGAACAACTAACTCTTAAAATGAAGGTGAGTAATCCACTGAGGCAAGAGAATAGTCAACATTTGGAGGACAACACGCTAAAGCTAAACCATGAAGTTCCACAAAAGTAAGTGTTGGGTCAATAGACACTAAGATTGAAAATCAAGAGGAAGGAGATGAGCTCCTTGGGACAATAGGGAGCCTTGATGAAATTTAAATTAGAAATGAATTAGAAAATCTTTTCTCCATGGGTGAAGAGCAATCTTCCACTTAGGAAGAAGAAAAACTAACAGTTAAAAGGCACTCTATAGAAGATGAATAAGAAAAATCTGCAACAATATATACTGGGACAACCAACATGGATGTTGAAAGTCAAAAGGATGAGGCTAAAAGCCTTGGGGAAACAAAAAATATTGATGACAACTTAAGTGAAATGTGATTCAAAGACCCATTCTCAATGAGTGGAGGAAATTAAACCTTTGAAAAGGAAGATCTAGAGGAGTGGGAACAACTACAAGCTGAGGCAGTCCATTATCAAACTTCCTTCCTAAGTGCTAATGAGGATCTGGTGGTGGAAAGATAAAATGAATTTGTCTCAAGACTCAGAATGGATTGGTTAGAGTTGAGACACCAAGTAGATTTAGAGGTGTTCCTGCTACTAAATGGTGTAGGCTCCATGATTTGGCACATTCAAAGTTCATGTGCAAGATATTCCAAGAGGTTATCAAGAAATTTAAAGAGAAAGTAGAGCAAACAATCACCCCACCTCCTATAGTTTCTTCCAGGATTGAAGTAGAGATCCAAGAACATGAAACAATTAATAACTTAGCTAAAGGAAGCCCTCAAGAAGGTTTTGGGATAGTGAAAAAGGAAGAACAATATATTTTTGAACCTCTAGATGATGAAGCAAATCAAATGGGAGGGCTATCCATCAATCATCAAGAGCTTGTCCCTCTCATAGAGCATTTATACGCGATGAATGATAGGATTTGTGAAGGAATTTCAGGGGGAAATTTCCCATCATACATGGATCCCCTTGATGGGCTAGTGTCCCTTATTGATTTCCTCCCACTTGGAATTGTGCCACAATGGTATAGTGACAATGAGGAAGAGTACATTTCTAAAGATGGAAATGATGTAGATATATCACTTGAACCTCTAGATGGCAAAGCATTACAACTCCCAGATTGGGAGAGGAACTCCACTTTCATATGCAGAAAGAGTGAACAAGAGGAAACAAGTAAACATCTTGATGAGTTGCACGAACTATGAGGAGAAGAAGAACAAGGGAAGGATGTCTTGGAGGTTGCCCACAAAGGAGATATACCCTACCAACTATTGGCTATAATTGGGGGTCCTTTATCCTTGTCAATTGTTGATCCTCTTACACACTCCGAGAGTTGTAGTAGGACAAATTCATCCATGTCATGTTTCTATGACATGAAATATAAACAAAATGAGATGGGACAACATGCTTCCTTTTGAAGACAACAATCAAGTAGACACCAGGATTGCAGAAGACCAACATGATAGTGTGTATCTCCTTGAAGAACAACTGATGGAGGCTACGGGTCCCACTAGAAGCTTGGAAGAGGTCTTTGCTAATTCATTTTCTCAACCTTATGCAAGCTTGAGATCAAGTACAAGGTTCCTTGAAATTGAAAATTCAGATTTTTCACAATTTCTACTACCTAATCAATATTGCGACTTGCAGATTTGTAATGCAAGAGGGATGTTGCACTATCCATTGTGTCCACCCAAGTTCACCAACATGACGATTGACGATATAGTGCTTGCTCTCGACTATCAAACATTGGCACCTTCACATGATGACATCCAGATTCTATCTTTCCTTGCTCCTATGAATACTCACAGTTGTGTTTATCATTTTATGATGACATCGATTCTATCTTTCCTTGCTCCTAATTTTCTCATAAATTGGATCCCCAAGGCTGACATGAAGAAAAATAAAACTTAAATTCTAAAATTTCCCACTCAAAAGTTAAAATGACCTAAATGGAACTGATTCACCACCTTGGGTGCATCAATCCCACCTGGTAGGGACTCATTCACCACAAATGGTGAATTAGTCCCAGAGGGGCCCATTTGCCAGCTAGGTTGTTGGGAGATAAGAAAACCAGGTTTATATAGTGACTTTGTTGGTTATTTCATTAAATTATTCCTTAGGATGCATAATATGGGTCAATAGGGGCCTATTAGTGATGATGTAAAGGTCAATTAGGGATTGGGACATAGAATTCAATGTGAAAGTTTGATTAAATATACTTTACAACACTAAAATGAGATCCACACAACCCAAAAAGGTACAAGAACCATTGTGATTGTGTAAAACACATTACAACACTAGGTTAAAGTTAATTTTAGCTTACAAGACTTCTAGATTGATGTGATAATGCAATCAAATACATTTTATATTGTTGAATTAAGGGAAAATGGGTTCATTAAGCCTAGAGAGGTGTGAAAGTATTTTACAACACTTTACAAAACCTTTACAAGACATCAATAAACACATGTTATTCAATTTGCAAGTATCCAAGACCTAGTGTGGATGTGTAAAACACCTCACAATAGTGAATCAAGGCCTCATTAAATCCAATTTATCATCAATTATTCCCCAAATCAAGCAAGTTTCCTTTTTTCTACAATAGATTTAGCCTCCACTTTAGTGAGAGGATGAAATTTCTTCAAACTCACACTAAAGTAGACATTCAAGAGATGTCCAAACATACCAATGTGAATGAAAAAGGATGACAACAATCAAAGGAGGTTGCACAATCCCCCAAGACATAAGATCCTAAGTCAAGCCAACATGAGTGCAAAAGGACACACACAAGGTGAATGGCATGTAGTGAAACAAGATACACAATCATGCAATGACAAGAACTAGGAAGAACAAAAAGATGAAACGAAATGGTGGATCAAGCTTCAACCATTTTTCCAACACATTGTGGATTAGATCTAGGTTTTGTCCAAAAATTCATACTCAATCTAAGGCAACATAACTCTTGGTTTTCCATCGAGTGAGAAGTCCTAAGTATACTCACTCTAGGGCCATGAAACTTCTGGTTGTCCATGGGGTGAGAAATCCACAAGGTAGCTATGGGGAAAGTCATGCCTCGAAATGGGCTTCCCGCTCAACCATATCAAAGTTATACCTCCTAATAACTTTAATAAGGTGGGCCACAATGAAAATGATTTTTGAGCTCTATGAGGTAAGCAAAACTTTGTATGCTTGACACTCATAGATATTGTAAATGCAAAATGGTGTAAGGAATGTTCAATGGGATTTTGCTAAGTTTGTGCACTTGGTCTTATTTTAAGGAACATCATGCTTAATGTTTCCAAGAGAGGATGTGTCAAAAGAATTATCACTCTCTTGGATGGAATCAAGCCCAATGACACCACCAAGAAAAAGATGCATCACAAGAAGAAATAAATCGCACAATGAAATGTGAGTGGTGATGTATAGCCCTACTTTAAAGCAGTTGCAAACACTAGTACTATGAGAAATTTATTTAAAGTAGAAGAGAAAGAAGAAGACATGATAGCTTATTTGGAAAGCCCTATGCCAAGTCATATGGTTCCAATAAGCTACGTCATGAAAAAGGGAAGTATGTCACATGCGAGCCAACTTAAAGCATGTCGTCCACATCCCAAGCTTGCTCTTATATGTTCATGAAAGGTTAACGATTAGTCAAAAGAGGCAATGACAAGTGACATACTAGGACAAGGCTACATAACCCCTTTCCCCCATTGAGTGTAGGACAAAGGTGAGCTGAAAATGATTGATGAAATGCATGCTAGAGTGAAAAATTAGTATCAATTAGAGGGCAAGGTTCCCCCACATAAGAAAGAACACCAGACTCCTTAAAATGTTGAATTTTATTACTCAAATCCTTACACTCATTAGTGGAATGACCATGAACTCTATGATATGCATATAATGTTGTCTTGTAATAGAACTTCTTGCGAGTTCAGGGAGGAAGGGTTATTAAGTGATCTTGGAGGAGTCTTGACAAGATACCCTCTTGATTAATGGTAGAAGATATTTCTTGATTATGTGATAAAGATGTCTCTTGCTTAGATGTACAAGATGTCATACCTACACAAGAATCTTTTTATTGTGAGATTCTTCTCTTTCCTTTATGGGAAGATGTAAAATCTAACGAATTCAAATCACTAGTGTTTTGTGAGATGACATTGACATTAAGTGAAGATGTATTTGTTTGTTTGATTGTGTACAAAGAAGAAAAACCAAGACCACTAGTGTGTATCAATTAAAAATTATTTATAGTTAAGGTTGAATTAGAAGAATGTGATGTGAGAGTGTTGGCATTGATTGAAGGCTTGGCAATTTATATCAAAGGGAAATTACCAAGACCATGAGTGGTTTGTTGTGTGATAGGGTCTATAGGGTTGTAGATGCCTTTTTCATTAGCACCACATCCTTTTCCACTATATCCAAGTTGTTTCATAAGCTCATACCCTTTTCCATAAAGTTTTTTCATTTCTTTTGGATTAGTTGGTGTTTGGTGATAAGCACTGTTAAAGGTGGTCGTGTAGTTTGTTTCGTTGTCTAAAGTGGTTGAAGTGGATGATTTCGAAGGGTTGTCTATTTTTTCATTTTTCCTAGTTGAAAATTTGTGTATTATCTTGTACTCGCCCATGAATTCATGTTCAAAATCTAAGGAACCCCAATCATCTTCTAATAGCTTCATGACATGTTCAAGATGTTGTTGTTTGTTTGTTTGTTGAACGGGTTCCACTTGTGTGGTTGAGGTTGATGTGTTTAAGGAATTTTCTTTGTTTTCCTCAAATTGTAAGACACTATAAGGCTCAGGATCAGTGTCAAGTGTGTGGATTGTGTTGCTGTAGATGTATTTCATTTTATGATGAAGAGTAGAGGGCACCCCATTTAGTTCATGAATCCATGGTCTTCCTAAGATAAGATTGCATGAAATTTTATAAGGCATAACATGGATTGGTGTATTCAATGTGGCCACTCCAACTATAAGAGGTAGAATGATTACCTCAAGTGATTTCCTTTTGACATTATCAAATCCCTTAATAGGTAAAGAATTAGGTTAAATTTTTGATTAATCAATTCCAAGCCTATTCAAAAGGCTCACACTACACACATTAAGGTCAGAACTAGTATCTACAAGAGTTCTCTTTATCCCTTTGCATTTGTATTGCACTATGAACATGAAAGGATCATTTTTTTTTGCATGTCCAAAGAGGGGAGTTCACTTTGGTGGAAAAAAATGTCATTGTTTATTCCATGAATGATGGTTGCTATGTCATTTGGTTGCACATTATAAGAGACAAGAACTTGTTGTAAGGATTCTTGAATCATGTTGTGATGTGAGGGGAGGTTGGAATAAGGTCCCATAATGATATCTTAGTAGGAGTATTCTTAAGTTTCTTGACAAGATCATAATCCTTTCAACCTGGCAAGAAAGGGTTAGGTAGGATAGGATTAGGCAATTGTAAGGGTGTCAAGGTTGGTTGTGGTGGTTGCAATTTTTTTTGAGTGTTATGCATATGAGCAATGGTATTATGAATCAATTTTTGTGAAACATTATTTGTAGGAGGGTACAGGACAAGTTCTAGCTTATTTTGAGTTTGTTGTTTGTGTGAAGTGGGGTAAAGAATTAGAGGGTTGTTAGGATGTCCCATGGGGTATGTATGAGGTCTAGTGATCAAGGGGGATCTAATGGACACTTGCTCATTCATAACCTCAATGGCCTTGGTTTGATGTATCTCTAATAAAGGGAAATCTAGAATCATTTGTTTATTTAAGAAGACACATGATTATTGTTGTCATTGTTTAACACCATGATATTCTCCCTAGAAGGAGAGTTTTTAGGAGAACAACAAGGGTGATCCCACAAAGTTGGTTTACAATTTCTGGGAGATTCTAATTTTTGCTAAAATCGTATATTTTTATAAAATTTAATGATTTAATCCTTTAAAAGTTCCATTTAAATCATTCCAATTGAAGAGAGTTTGATCAAACTACCTTAGATCAAACCCCCTTGGATAGAACCCCACTAGTTTTAAACCATACCTATAAAGGTGTCTCCTAAACACCTATCAAAATGCTGATGAAAAACCACATTTTATTTACCTTTTGGGGGATCAAATGAATTCATTTAAAATTTATTTTGAAGTATGTATTCCTTATTATAAGCTTCCCAAAAATTATAATTTTAAATAAATTTAATTTTATTATTATATTTATTTTTTTATTTCTTGTGAATGTAGGTTTTTCACTGAAATTCAAGCTCTTTGTTTTGCACATATGGAAAAATAGAAGACTATAATTTTTTTTTTGAAAAATATGAGTGCACCAAATATTGAAGTACTTGATCCAACCAAAAAAAAAAGAATTTTGATACATACAGAAAAAGTTGTGTTATACAATGAGCATCACTCCTTAAAAATGGTGGTTACTGAAAAAAAAATAGTTTTCAAAGGAGATGGAAAAATAAGTGCAATCTGATTTCAATTTTTTTGAAATAAATATATTTAGAATCTACTGAAAAAATTCCACAAATCACTAGTTTGGATCATCTTCAAATTCCTCATGGTTTAGCTGCTATAGGTGCCCGAAAGTGAAGATTTAGTTAGAAAAAATTAGTTTAGTGTCTAGTTTGGTCAAAAATTGTAAACTAATATAATGGGATCACCCTAAACCAAATGTTATTGACATTCAAGGATTAGTTCTTCTAAAATTACTTCATTGCAAGTAGGGGAATGATCAATGGTTGAATTTCTTTTCTCAATAAGGTTTTTCTTAAGTGAAAGAGGACAACTAAGATTCTCATGAGTCCTCTCATTGGTTGTGTTTTCTAACATCAAAGCATCTTCTTTACAACTAAGGGAGATACTAGGAGAAGAACAAGTATGATTATCATGATCATTTATGACTTCATTCCTTTGTTCCCTAAGGTTTTCCAAAATAGGATAGGTAGGGGAAGGATCATAAAGAAGGTTTTTATAGACCAACATATTTTCATCATTTATAATATTATCTTCCTTGAAAGCATTGCCACAACCCAAAGAAGAATGGAAATTAGGTAAGGTGGTGTTTAGGAATGTGTCTATGATGTCATTTTCTTGTGTTAAAATATCTTCCCAAAGGGGATCGAGAGAAGGACAAACAAGTTCTTCATTATTGTCAAGGATTGTATCCTCTTTTGCCAAGATACCTTTGTCACTAAAAGGAGAGGTATTGGGAGAAGAACAATTATGATCATCATGAGTATTTATGTTTGTATGCTCTTTTATCAGATCATCCACACAAATAGGAGAGATAAGAGGGGATTTAAGTTTAACATTGTCATTTTCACTCTCTTGTGCTAAGAGAATCTCATAACTAGGACATGTATTAAATGAATGGCGATCATGCTCATTGACTGAATCTTTCTTTGCAAACTTAGAAAAGATTGAAACTAACATTTTGAAATAACAATCTATGCTAATTCAAAATGCAATGTAAAAGGCTGAAATGAAATGTAATTTTCAGATGGTAATTGACTGATTATACTATGTAATAATATGAGAGTGCAAATTTGAAATTTAACCCATGCATGAAATGAGCTAAGTTAGGCTAAATCTAATGAAATGCATGTTATAGAAACTCAACCAACTAATATAGCTAGGTAATGGAACCAAACAAAAGCTCAAAAATAGGGTTTTCAACTTTATAAAAGGTAGTTTCAAGGGTGAAAAGGGGTTGATTTGCCCAAGGTGGCAAAGGAGTCCCGGTGGGATTTTTTTATAGAATTTTTAAAAATTTCTAAGTGATTTTGATATTTTCTAAGCTATAAGATGTAGACCTAAGATGAGAATGAAATTTTTTAGAAAGTTTTAATGATTTTAGATGCCAAAAATGTAACCTAAATGCACTTTTCATGAATGCAAAATTTGAAACCTAGCATGCAAACTAATTCATGCAAAACTTAATGCAAGGTCAATGCTAAGCTAGATCTATGATGAAGGAATACAAAATCATAAAAGAAGGTATTTGGAAAGGAGGTTCACCAAAAGGAACCAAATAATTTTGGGTCCTATGTACTTCTCTTACACTCTTAGGGTTTTTCACCTAAAAGGAGAGAGACAGGCCAAAAATCTAGGTGGTTCACTCAAAATAATGCAAGTAAAATTAAATTATGCATAAATTCAATGATATAGATGCACAAAACTGATAAAATTGATTGATTATAAATGCAAAACTATTGAAATGCAATTTGTTGAAAAACACATTGTGATATGCAAAAACACTATAAATGAATGCAAATTGCAACATAAATGGATGAAACTGAAAGTGTGCACCTAAGAACATGATGGAGACTAGAAATGACATTTATAATGTTGTTGATACTAAAAATTTGGCCTACTGGGACTCATTTTCCATTCTGGGTGAAATAGTCCTACTTTTGAGAAACTATCCCAAAACTTGTTTCAGACAAATGGGTATCCAAAAATGCAAAGAACAATTTTTAGGGTTGGAAATAAGACTCATTCACCAATAATGGTGAATGATTCCACTTTTTAGTTTCTAAAAATCCAAAAGAGGAAATAGGAGCCCTCAGTCTGCGCTTTGGTTCCTAACATGTGTCAACCTTTGAAACTTTGATTTTTGAACCTGAAAGTTACATTTTGTTGATATTTTTCCTTAGTCAACAAGGATATATCTTCAAAAACTTTTAAAATTTATCTCCAATGATTTCTAATCCTCCAAGATTTCTAAATCTGCAAAAAGATAAGAAGAGAAATATAAATGTTGGATGTTAGCACATGGGGGTTTGCCTTGGTCAAACCCCTTTGTAGGTGATTAAACCAAATGAAGATAGAATGTAGTGGAGCATGTGAAAATGGATATATTACCTTTCCATGATATTGATCTTGTATTTCTGTAGCAAAACATGAAGAATCTCCCCTTGAATGTCTGAAAAATGCTATCTTAATGGCTTGAAATGTTGAAACCCTAGCTTGCTTGACTTGATAGAGAGGATAGATGATGAATTAATAATAAGAGATTTGTGAATGAGTTAAGAGATTTAAATTAGGGTTTAGAGACTTTATTTTATAGGAAATTCACCTAATTTTCTTGTAAATTGGATCCCCAAGGTTGACATGAAGAAAATAAAACTTAAATTCCAAAATTTCCTACTCAAAAGTCAAAAATGGCCCAAATGGGACTGATTCGCCACCTTGGGTGAATCAGTCCCACTTGGAAGGGACTCATTGGCCATAGATGGCAAATTAGTAACTTCCAAAGGGGCCCATTTGCTAGCTAGGTTGTTGGGAGATAAGAAAATTAGATTTATATAGTGACTTTGTCAATTATTTCATCAAATTATGCCTCGAGATGCATAATATGGGTTAATAGGGGCCTATTAGTGATGATGTAAATGTCAATTAGGGATTGGGACACATAATTTAATGTGAAAGTGTGATTAAATACACTTTACAACACTAAAACGAGGTACGCACAACCTAGAAAGGCACAAGAACCAACATGAATGTGTAAAAAAACATTACAACACTAGGTTAAAGTTAAGTTTAGTTTACAAGACTTCTAGATTGATGTGATAATGCAATTAAATACATTCTATATTGTTGAATTAAGGGAAAATGGGTTCATTACGTCTAGAGGGGTGTGAAAGTTTTTTACAACACTTTACAACACCTTTACAACACATCAATAAATGCATGTTATTCAATTTACATGTATTCAAGACCTAGTGTGGATGTGTAAAACACCTCAAAACATTGAGTCAAGGCCTCATTAAGTCCAATTTATTATCAATTATTTCCCAAATCAAGAAAGTTTCCTTTTTTCTATGGTACACTTTTGAATCTTTGACACCTCATTGTTTTCTAATTATCTCACCAACAAGTAGGACCTTTAACTCATGAGTCTAGTTAAGGTTCAACTTTTTACCAAACCACCATCTTAATCGGTCATCCTTATTGAGGTTTAGGTATTTCATTTGATGACCTCGGTCCTTCATAATTTGTCACGTATCCTCTTTTAAAATCAAAGTAAAAAATATAAGATCAACATTTGTAAATATCTTTCAATAATCAAAATCTTAAAAACATAGCTGAGTTTCATACTCATATTGCATACATCTAAAATCCATAAACATCCAAAAAAATAAAAATTCTAAAAATTTCAAAAATATAAAAAATCCAAAAATAAATCCTCTTATAGTTGTCACATCTCAGAGGAAAGGAAAAGAAATGGATTCCACAACTGATTATACCTTGAACCCCACTAGTGTTATGTATTTTGGGTCAACATCAAATAATCAACCAATGTCACAATATCAAACTGCACCCTCATAGTCATTTGATGATTTTACCTTAAATGGAATGGAACAAAATTTAACACAAGAAGAAATAGATGATGCATCCAATTATTCTAGGATATTGTGAATATTGGAAGAGCTCATATATATCGATCCCAACAAATATAGTTTCTTAGCACTTACACATAATGGAGCTAGACTCCTAGCTGACTTTGATATTTCCACTAGATCATAAGAGAAACATCAAATATAGTATCTCAAGGACAAGGAACATAGTTAACACAACACCACATCCCAATAGTTGAATACAAGCTTTCTATTTGGACAAACCTCACATAATACAACTATTAATCTACCTCCCATACCTCAATTTGGAAAACAAGCAATAAACCCATTTTCCACTGCATCTTTGACTATAGCATAACAAAGAAAACCATACCAGCAACTCATATTACCATAAATCAAAATACACCTAACAAAACTCAAAGGAAAAATCCTTCAATTTTAAGGCCACAAGTAAACATGACCTTTACTTTGTAGAACATGAACATTCCTCCAATGCAAACTCGATCATTTTTTTCACTAAATCAAAATTCAAACCAACAATTGTAACAGAAACAATCTAATGTGAATATGATGTCCACATCTTATTTTCAACACACTACTCCACCAAGTAACAAGAGAATTGGAAAACTCTTAATCAAAATATCAATGCTTCCACATCAAACATGAGCTACTAAAACTCAAACCCTTTTGGGCATCCAATGCACTATCAAAAAATGAGCACACATCCTTTGACACCATTGCCAATGGATATCTTAGCGCAACATCTATAGAGCCTACAAAAAAAAATTCAAACATGCAGGTATTGAGAAACAAAAACACATACTCAATAGAGGACTTATGTCCTTATCCTTTCGATGAGAGCATATACATGTCACCCTTCCCTACAAACTTTATTGTACTAAAATATGGCAAATACAAGGGGAAGGGAGATCCTATTGAGCATGTGAGAGAATTTCACATAGCCTTCTTAGATGTCTCTTATGATCATATGCACCTAATGTGACAATTTCCATGAAGTCTTGTAGGATAACAACTTGAGTTGTTTGCTCACCTACAATCATGCCTCGTGAACTAGAGTGAATTGCAAATAAATTTGTAGCACATTTATCCTACAACAAAAAAATTTACATAAACATAAAAAAATTATGTAAAAGTAAAGAAAGGATGGATAAACATTTACTTCATTCTTATAGAGGTGGAGAAGCCTTGCTAGCTAATGTCCATGTCACATTCCAAAAAAGCAATTGGTACAAATCTTTGTGGAAAATCTCAATAAATAATTAATGTTACATCTGCAAATTCATTGCTTGAATACATTCGAGGAGGTTATTAAAAAGGGTCTCTCTATTGAGAAAGCCCTCATCGAAAAACGGTTGGTGGATTTTTTAAGGAAAATAATAGTTACTCAAACAATTCAAATGATAAAAATAAATTCTAATCACACAACAACAATGTGAGGAATGATGGCATAGTGGACACTAAAGTGGTAAATAAAGCTCACCCTATGATCAATCTTAAAGGACCTACCACATCAAATATTAGTAATTTATAGCAAAATCATGAGAAAATAATAAACACGATACAAAATAATGCACAATGTGGTCCTCCAAGGACTAATCAACCACAATGAAAATACATGACCTTAGAGGAACCCATTAAGTCAATTTTAAAGAAATTGCTACAATCTAATGTCATTCAACTCCCAAAGATAAGAGATTACAAACTAGGACCCTTCAAACCATCTTAGTGGAATCACAATGACTTATGTGAGTATCACAGAACAAAAGGACATGAAACCTCCTCATACTTTAAACTAAAAAATATTATCCAAGATCATATAGATCAAGGATATATACACATTGACAATCAACAAGTATCTTCAAATTCAGAATTTATGCAAACTGGCTAAGGATAAGGAAAGGGAAAATCACAACTGAGAGCATATTTTGACATGATGACCCACATGAAATCTCTCAGATCAATTATAACAGAGAAAATAAGGAAAACATACACACAAAAATGAGGTGCCAACAAGGTGTAGCCATTGAGCCTCTTTCTTGAGGAAATTAGCTTCATGAGCTTCCCCATAGTTTTAGAAATAATTTTCCTAAGTTTAGAGGTGATGAGGGAATCTCTACAAATGACCATACTAATGTTTTTAATTGGATGTGCTATCTTGGGTGTTCAATATGAAGATGTGGTGGTTAACTTGTTTGCTAAATATTTCACTAATTCTATTATTGAATAGTTTTATCACTTTCCCAATACTTCTATTGATTAATGAAAATCTATGAAAACTAATGTTTGAGGATTGATTTAAGAGTGTTGAAGATGAATGCTCTTTATCGGTTTAATTGACCCAAATGAAGAAAGAAAAGCTTGATCCAATGAGAGAATTCTGTCAAAATTTAATAAAGTAGGAAAAAGACCTACTCTAAAATATCAAAAGTGCTTCTTTATAAATTTCAAACCTCCAAACATGAAAATTTATTCAAGAAGAAAAAGAGTCATGACTTTGGAGGATGGCCAATCCATGGCTAGTAAAATTAAGGTGATCTGTTTATAGTTGCAAATGGAAGAAAGAGTTACATATAGGTTAGGCTTCAACTACTACCTTATTGATTCCCCAACTTTGTGTACTTACCCATAATTATTTCAAGACATGGATATTAAAAGGCTAATCTAATTATTTTGAATTTACTATGTATTAATACAAATTCTGAGTTGAGCATGGAGTGATCAAAGTCCATGTCATGTATAGTGACTATATTTTGGTCTTCAGCCATGAGTGACACCCCAAAATTAGATGTAGACTAGAAACCAATGCATGTGTTATCTGATTTGTAGGAATTTGTGTTTAAATTGTAGTAAGTTTCAAAGGATTTATTTTAGGTCTGCATTTGAATTAAGTTTCAAAGAAAGTATAAACTGATAGAAAATAATTAAATCATATTCTCTTAAAATCCTGAATATAGAGAGAGAGAGAGAGGAGAGCACTAAAAGATTTACTGCACCAAAATTATGTACGACTTTCCCAGACCTAATGTAGGCCTATGAGATGTCACACAAATATCAGTTTTCAACTGTACTCAACTTGCAGGCCACCAAACCTTTTCATGTGTGTTTGTCAATACGTTGACCTTTGACCGTTTAAGTATAAAACTGTTTGCCCAACTCAAATTTCCATAACCAAGGAAAAATTCCATCCACAAAATCTAATGCAACTAACCAGTTAAGAGATTGATCAGGATGGAGAATTGACCTGCCCCCTAAAGATGTATATGCCGCACGCGTTTACTTGATGCGGACGGCTGAGAAGCCACATTGCTCGATCCAATCCAGCTGGCTTTCTAAATATTTTATGAAATTATTCTCGTCAGCGGTTGAAATTCAATGTGAGCATTTCTCTAGAATCCTTCAAACTTTAAGCATTTCTTATCTCTCTACTTATTTATGTGTTTATATGTCCATGAATCTATTTAAAATTTTAGATAGATATTATAAATAATATTTATGTAAAAAAAATTAAGTAAAATTTAAAATAAATTATTTGTTTTCATTTAACTTTTTGAAAACTTGATATAAGTTTAATATTGGTCAAATAAATAATTTTAGTTATACTAGTAATGTTTGATCAATATTGAATTGTAGGTTCCCTTAAGACATATCAAGTCTTAATGCACCTATTCTTTTTAGGATTAAAAGCAAAAACCCTCTTCATGAACCTATTCTTTTTAGATCTGAAAGCAAAAACTTTTAGTTTGTGAGCAAGATTTTTCTCACTTGTTAGTTGATACTAACAATGATAAGTTGGTTTTTCATTTATGTGTGTCATTGAGGCATTACAAGTTGAGAAGGTTTAATAGTTAATTCATATTATGCCTCTCTTTTGTCACATTTATTTTCTTTTCTTTCTTGACATTTCATTCAAGTTTTAGCTTTTGTACTGTCCTAAAAGTCCCCTCAACAATCCAAAACTTTCCCCTACTATTTGATAATTCCACTATAGAGTTAAAAATATACCATCACAATTACTCAATACAATTCAAATACCACAATTTTCAATAGATTTAAATCTAACTACTATTAACGATTGTCCAATTTAAATTTAAAGATAAGAATTTTTATTTTTACTTAACATCTTCATCCCTTGAATAATTATTTATATATGAATAAAAATATCAATTTTTAATAATAATTTGAGTTATTATATATATATAAACATATTCATAATTAAAAAATATGAATAAATTTTATTTATTTAATTATTTTATAAAATTAAATGAGAAACACACAGAAAAAAATTAAAAAAATTATTTAATTTAATAAATCATAAATTACACTATAGAATTTTCCAGCATAAATATACATTTCAAATTAACTAAAAAGAGTTTCTTAAACCATGCCAAGCCATGTTGCAGAACCTTGAAAACGTGATGGTTGCGGCTCACTTTTTAACAAGTTGATAGACAAAACTGCACGGTTAATTGCTACGAAACAGTAATTAAGAAAAAGGTAAGATTAAGAAGATTAGTTAAGTGGGTCCCATCTGACGCAGCACCAAAAGAATCAACCCCTAGAGTGTGCTGGTTAAGTCACCCCTGCATGGAGCACTCGTTATTCAATTTGGTTTACCAACTCCACAAGTTACTAATTCATATCTACCTATATGATAAGAATAACAAACAACATTAAAAGTCAAAGTTATAAATGTTTAAATTTATTCAACTTTACGCATAGTCTGCCGTCCATGCAATTACGCACAGAAAAGGTAAAAGGTCAAATACAATAAATGCTACGACGTTTTCTGGTCGTATTTTTTTCTTAAGCTTCAAGTTATCAAGCTTGCATTTCAAGGGCAACTTCTCTCATTCTAGATGCTCTTTTATTATTACTAATTCTAAAAGCTCATTTTTGGTGTTTGGAAACCACAAGGCTCTTGGCAAGGTTCTACATCTGTACGCCGTTGATCCTTCCACTGGCAACACACTCATTTTTGCGGGTAGTTGAGCATTTACTCCGTCATCATAATTGTTGTTGCTCCTTGTTTGGTCGTGGCTCTTTAATGCACATGACAACATATGCCTTGAAGACTCAGCTGGGTTACCCTGATAACTGTCGCTCAAGCAGCTGGGAAGAGGAAGAAAATCTGTGCAAAATATCTGATCAGAGTAATGAATTTCCTTGACAGCACGACAGAATGAGGTAAGTCGGTTACTCCTTTAGTAGATGCCCCAAACCCTAAATTGATATTCATATTTACATTTCGGGTAAAATCTTCTGTCAAGAGATATTTGTGCAGAATCCTGAGGTAAGCCACATTCCGTTTGTTGTTAATGGTTTTCACTCCTCCTTCCGCGACTAATGCTTCCTGCCCCTTAACTGTGAACAGATTCAAACAACAAGCAGTAATAGTAGACGACTTCAGGTTTTTAAAATTTCTTGCGACCACAGTTGGCACAGAATCTGTAGGTAAGCCATTTCCTTCAAATTTTCTAGGGTTTCCAAAGATAAATTGATAATGTTTCAAATGAATACTATTTGAAAGTTAGCTTCAGGTATTTTCTGTGTTGTCGTTTCTGAGGTGGAATAGCTTGCATTTTCATTTCATGATAAACAACAATGGCTTTCTGCCTTGCCTGCTCCTCCCATATTCTGTAATCACGACATTCGTTGAATGAACATCCTCATTCGGTTGGGGTATTTTTTAAACAATAGGTGTGAATTTTGGAAGCCTCTCTAGAGCTATGAATAACAAGAAAGAATTCGCATAACCCTCGCCAGTTGCATTTGCTTAGGGTATTTCCTTCATGCATCATGGAATATACCTTTTATTGGCTGTCAGATGTTTATTTCATTCTGCAGGGCATTTCGTCCTATTGCTGGCTTGGATGTTATTGCTGGCATTGGCCTTGTTCCGACAGGCAGTTGCTGTTAACCGACAGTTACTAATTTATGGACAGATGTCTGTTATTAGGTAATATTTACGTATGTGAATCAACAGGCAGGCAAAAGGAACAAGTATAAAAGAGAGCCAGAAGGTTATATGAAGAAGCTAGAATATCTTTAAGTCTTCCAGCTAGACTGCATAAAAAATCTGCTTTACCCATTCTATTGGGTCTACACCAACAATATTACATGATGAATTTTATATAGAGTCAAAAGTAGAATTAAGAATTATATGCTCTGAAACTGTCTTAACAAAATTCTGTGCCACAAGTTCTCCAAACATCATTATTTACTTGTAATTTCTCTCCAACAGATATCTGGTTTCGAGGCCCATAAAACAACAGTAAGTTCGTTTCAACAAAACTGTGATTTCAGATGCAACAGGGGACAAATTCACTGAAACTTTTATTTCCATATATGATCAAAGATGTTGCTGATTAGATTTTATCAAGTTTGACATAGATTATAGAAAATACAGTAACATCTCGTTTAAATCTCAGTAAACTTAGAAGATCATAAGAAACACAAATACAATAGATTACTCATAACTCCTTCCATTTCCCAACTCTAAATTCTAATTGTTGCATAGTTTTCAATCATTTTGTTCCTCTTTAAAAGATTATATAGGGTTAAAGCTGGGTGAGTGCAGACCTCTTGCAACTGTCCTGAGGACAACAGGGCATACCCATGCCATTTTAACAAAGGCCTTCACTAAAGGGACTCAAGTGGTTGGACAATGTAAGGTCTAGATTCATTTGGAGTGCACGTACATCATCATCCTGTACACCACTTATTTGAGCCTCTAAAGGAATTTTATATAAAATAACACTCTTTGAAAAATTGCAGTTAGGCTCTGTAAATTTTCTTTTCATAAATGTTGTGAGATTCTTAACACTCATTACAGTTTCCTGGGAACTAGGCTAAATGAAAATTCAGAATATAGAAGAACAAAATTAAAATGATGAAGGTATTCAAGTTATTTTAATCAAAGAGATCTTTAAATTAATATCAGTTGATTTATTTATTATTTTTTAAGCCTTGAAGTTTACCTAGATATAAGAATCAACACTTCAAGTTTGGTTTTTCTATCAATTGCTGCCTGTTGTGTGCAAATAGATAAATTGCAAGTTTCTGCTATTACCATATAATCTTATAGATGCATGGTCATGGACAACTGAAAAGTGGAACCAAACCCTTGTGATCAACGAACTATTGAACAATGTACACTGCTCTTGAAGCTTTACAATTTGCTACTTACCAAGGCCTGCAAGTTTGGAGTAGAATTTGCATAAGACAGAACTATCTTTTGCTTTAAATTTGGGTACCCCGCTAGGCATATTGCATTCAAGTCTATAACCTGACACACCATACACATTCTACTTACTACACACAATCTCCCTGAAGACTAATCTACATATCTAAAATTATTGTATACCAGTAATCTGAAGAACATGTTGTCACAAGGCAAAAAAGTACACTCAATCACCTGCTAACAATTTGTATTTATTACAAGCGTGTGAGGTTCCTATAAATTGTTTGACCCCATGAAAGAGTGAGACAACATCTCATTGAATATGATTATTGCACTGTACACAGGCCGTAATGGCTTAATCTAATAGCAACCCATAATGCTCATTTTTAGTTGTGTGCACTACTTTTTAGTATAGGGTAGCTGCTAACCATAGTGCACATCGGTGAAACTAAAAGCTTTGCAAGAGAGTATGGATATCTATCAAAGGATAATAGAATGGGGATTTTTTGTTAGATATTATAGTTGGAAATGCTCTAGTTGACTTGCACGCAAAAGTGGAAGTATAGATAAGGTAGAAAAATGTCATCAGTAATTTCAGATTTGTATTTAAATTCTTGAAATACTAAACTAGAATTTTGAGAGTATTATCTCTTCTCTTCTACTGTATACCTCTTCATCATGTAACATCAATGTATACTTTGGTGCTAACCCCAGTTGCATTTTTAGGACGTCTATTCCTTTGATAGGCAAGTATATCTCCTTTATCATCAACTCCCAAAAAAATGGACACTCCCCAGCCACATCATCATCAAGCTCTCTTTGATGTCATGAGATTATTGCCCCTAACCTTGCTGTTTATGATAGTCTATATCATGCATTGTATTATGGTTTGGTCATTACACCTCATGACTACCCATCTTAACTTTTGACTGTCCGTAATAGTGCATACTGTCCTTGCATATTCAAGTCCCTAAAACCCTTTAAGAACCTTGCTAACTATCACCATCACCCTTGACTGTCAAACTTTCCCTTCACTAGGTGTCTTCTGAGTTGGTTCAAAAAATGAAATTAGCATATTTGTTAGAAAATGAAATTTGAATAGTAGTTCATATTCTTTCTCTTCTGAATCACCAAGATTCTATGAGGCTGAAGTGAGAGCTGGCTAAAGATATCCCAATCTTTTTTCTGAAAGAAGAAATTTAATTAATGAAAACTAATATACAAAAAAAAGCATCAGAAAAATAATATAACTGTCGTTATAAACCAGCAAGTTATTAATCAGCTAAATAACTATCCATGAACCATGAGTCTGTTGCATCTAATTCTTGCCAGAAAACAACATATAGCAACCAACAAAGAGCAATAATCATTTGTAGAATCATGATGGACGAACCCAACATGGCATTGTCATATAAAACAACAATTATTTTGCAAACTGTTACTAAAGACCAATCGGTTCTGCTACACATAAGAGTGTCCATTTTCCCAACATCAAATAGTAGAAACATGTCAGATAAGGAGATCTTCCTCACCAAAAGTTGTCTCTGTGTATGCTCCAATACAATTGATGGAAGTGCAAAACTGTTGTATCATATCGATGTCATTGCATTTGACAAATTCACTGCCAACCATTTACCATCAGAAAATTCATCAATAACAAATTTCCATGGGGTGAATTTGTCATGGTGGTGAATTTTCCCACGGTGCTTTCATTATAACTTTTTTTTCCTATCTTTCTATGTGCATATAGATCGGAATGTTTCTTGATCTCACTAACAAAATTATACAAAGAGGGTTTTGTATCTATTTGGTTTCGTAGTTATTCAAAGCCATATTATTAGAAGTGGTTTCGAATCCTATATATCTTTTTATCTAAATCTCTTGTACTTTCCTCATTGTTATTTAGGTCAAATTATCTTAAACTAGATATTTGTATATAGTTTCATACAATAGATTCTTGTGAAATCTTTGCAGCTACAATTCAGAGAATAAATATTGTATACAGTTTGTAACTTGATATCTAGAAATGTAATTTAAATTTGGTTCTCTAGCATGTCCTAAATTTAGATAGTAGGCACACTTACTTTCTACAAAATAAGGTATATAGTATTTAGCTTCAAGTAGCTTTATTTCTCATTTATAATTTTGTACATATATAATCTTTAACCTTACTCATCCCAGGAGATGACTACTACTCCTCCCCATGTCCCTGAGATTAGCCAACCCATGGTGGCTGACTCATGTGCATCCGTTAATAGTCCAGAGAATGTTGGAATAGATGTTGCACACCTCGCTGCCACCATATCAACCAATTCCAAAGCATAGTCCACAAATTTAAGGACGTTTTCCAGTCACCGCCCTCAGTTCAGGATGTCGACATTGAACAATTGCAGGAAACACTTGCCTTGTTTTGAAAGAGCTGCACAAAATTCGAGGGCCTATGCACTTTCTGAATAGAAATATTTTATGACCGCCAATACCAACAAGATGGAACGACTGCTTTGGTGCATGCATATGAAATGTACCTCAAGAATATGTGATAGTTTAGTTTAGCTTGGTCCTATTTAACCTTTGTACAAATCCATAATTTTTTGATATTAGTCCAATTAGAATGCGTATAATTTTTTGATATTAGTCCAATTGGTGGCTATTATAGATCACAAATCCTATACATGAAATACAATCTAACAAAACCTCCTTGCACCTTCTCCAAGCCCCAAGAAATCCAAGGACTTTCATACCTGAATACAATCTTTCAATTTTGTTCATACAAAAGGTTGTACTGACCAGTTTGCATTTCTTGATTACTACTATAACTTTGTTTTGATACCTAAATTCCATACTCACTTTGCTTGCATGCCCTCCACTTCCACTATCTTCCACTATTGTCATGTCTACTTTAACTGCAATTTCCATTGCCGACATCCTTTCAGGCATTCCTGATGTTGATCCCTTTCTACAAGTTGCATCTATCGACCCCATTCAACAACCACAACCTACGCTCCCCAAGTATCGTATTCAACTATCAGATGGAACACACACACACCCTGCATTGCTGCCCACACAGTTCAATGAGCTTGTTTTGGAGGAGGCTTTAGTGAAAGGCTCTATTGTCCACCTCAAAGAATACATCTGCATAAAGTTTCACAAATTCACGTACGTTCACAATTACCTTCTTTAATTTGGTTCCTCTTCTTTACACATGTACATAGCATTCACTTTCAATTTGTCCTTATCATTGCAGGGCTATTGTAATTCATAGCTTGGAAGTCATTACAAACAATGCCTCAATCATTGGAGCTCCAACTGCGATTAATGAAGCTACAACTTGTATGCCCTCTAGCAGCTCTCTGGGTTCGTTGTCCAGTAGTCCAAATCCCAACACCTCACTCAATACACCTGAACCACATCCCATTGCATCCTTGACCCCAAACCATAAAAATTGGTCCATAGAAGGTCGTGCCTTGAGTAAGAGCCCAATTCATCATTACAAGAATGCAAGTAATGATGGGAAAGTTTTTGGCTTCGATTTTGTAGATACCGCAGGATCTGAGATACATGTAACCTGCTTTAACGAACTTGTAGACAGGTTCTACGATGTGATAGAGTCTAATAGCACTTATGTCATCTCAAATGGCTGCATCAGAGTCCGAAACACAAAATACAGTAGCGGCCACAACCCATATGAATTATTCCTACACAGCTCCTCAACCATCAATACATCCACTTGCATAGAGTCCACAATACCCACCCACAACCACCATATTAAAAGCATTGAATCATTGATGTCATTACCCATTAACTCCCTTGTAGATGTCATTGGTGTCCTTCTATCTATCTCTCCAGCATCAACCATTCGCAAAAGGGATGGCTCTGAAACAATAAAGTGTACAGCCACAATCATGGATATGTCAGGCCGAACCATTGATATCACACTTTGGGGTAGCCATTGCCAAATCGTAGGGAAGCAACTAGCTGGCCTTCCCCTCCAACCCAACCCACCAATTATATTGATCAAAAGTGGTCGGATAACCTCATGGTCTGGAAAATCTATTGATACCATCTTTCCTACAACCATTGTAATCAATCCTAACTTGGTTGAAGCCTCAACATTGCAAACATGGTATGCCACTATAGGGATTGGCCTTCCTTGCCTTTCCCTCTCAAAGAGCCAAGTATCAACCGACAAATTTGAAAATCCGATTCTTATTTCAAGTATTGTGAATCCAACCTCTCTTGAAAAACAAAATATTTGTGTTAAGGCCCGTATCACAAAGCTCCACTTAGACAATTTCTACTACTTGTCTTGCCCTTAGATGGTTGACAACAAAAAATGTAAGAAAAAGGTTCTACAAATTACCCCAAGTGCTTTTAAGTGCCCCAAGTGTTCTGCAGAGATGGCTACATGTAATTTTAGCTACATGCTAAAGATGGACTTGCAAGACGGGACAGGTCATCTTCTTGATGTCACTGCTTTTGAAGAACCAGCAACAACGTTGTTTGGAGTTTGCGCAGAAGATTTGCAGCTCCTACTAGCAGAACCTAATGGTCGTAGCCAGATTTTGCAACCAATTCTCAACCACGAGTTCCTGCTAGCACTGTCCATCCAATCAAATACTTTCAGTGGCCGTGAATCTCAAAGCATTGTTATTACAGCTATTAAGCGCGCTTAGATTTTCTATTGTACTCTTTTCAAGTATGCTTATTGCATCATGTACAATTATCCACTTTTTGTAACCACATCAAACAATCAAAAGAAAAAATTACTTTTTGCAATATTGAATTTGAAAAACATATATACATCTTTCCATATATACATGTTTCATGGTAAATTTGGAGTTACCACTATTTAGTAAGCTTTTCCATTGTACAATTGCAAACTATTAAATTACATATGCCATCACCATTTAGCGGTTACCGTAATTCCATTTGCACTTAATACATTTGCGTTTTTATCCCTTTCAAGTTTTAGGACATTTACTATAGCACAAAAAAACATAAACAAACATTTATTCATTCGTATATTTTGTTGTTTCAAATGATCCCAAACAAAAATGGTTTCCTTTCAACTGATGCTTACACCGACCAATGCTTTCATATGGTTGTGAATGTTTTTCTTAGAAAATTGACATTATTGCATCCATCCGGATACCTTTAACCTTCAATATTTTAGTCTTGTCAAATACAAAATTTACTTCTAATTTCCAACATTTTTATGTAAACTTGCAGCAATTTTTAAATGGATTTGGAAAACTCAAGATTGCAACAAAAAAGAGCACGCTGTAACCAACAAGAGCGCACCCGCTACCATGCGAAGAAAGACGTCATCAATACAAGAAGATGACAAAGGAAACAAAGCATGGCTAATGACGCTTCCACTTCCACCCTCCCATCCTCTGCTACACCCTCCCACCTTCAACTTGACAATACTAGAACACAAGCACATACAGAAACCTTGGCTAATGCCACTTCCACTTCCATACTCCCATCCTCCGCTACACCCTCCCCTCTCGATCCGACTCCAAACTTTGGTCAGACCTTCCTTGCTGCTAGATCTTCCTTTCATTCTACGCTTGACAAACTTTCAATCATGTCAACTTGTATAGTTTGCATGGAAAAATATCCAGGTATTAAGACAAAACTAGTACTTGGAATACCTACTTGCTACAGATGTGCAGCTGAAAAAAATGGCAATCGGTTCTCCAAATGGAATAACATGGATCCTGGTGAGCAACCTCCATGTTTACGAAGACTAACTCAAGTTGAAGAGATGCTAATAGCTAGAGTCAGCCCAATCCTTCAAGTCACCTATGCAAAAGGAGGGCAACTAAAATATACTGGGCACACTATTAGCTTCCCTCAAGATATCTCTATGATTGCTACCCACTTACCTAGACGTATAGATGAACTAGACATCTTATTGGTTAATAGAAAAAACATTGGCCAACAAGACTATAGCTTCTATGTGAGTAGAGGTCGCGTATACGAGGCCCTACATTATAAAACCTCACATGACCCATACTATAGAAATGTACAATTAGATGTGGCTGCTTTAGCATGTCTACCAAGTGCTCCCACTAACATTTCTGACCTCCTATCTGCAACTACCACAATTACTAGCACCCCACCTACAAGCTCTAACCTTAACGATACTACAACCGTCAACCCTACTGAAGAAGACATTCAGCCCTCTACTTCCTTTGTAGCTAACCTTCCCCCAGCACATACAAAAGTCGAAGAATTGCGTTCTTTATTGCAATTAGGTCAAGGCCGACCAACTTTATGTATGGATTGGCCACCCCTTTCACCATCACCTGTCAATGAATACACCACTGAAGGATTGTTTGTTATGGCTTTCCCAACTCTGTTTCCAAAAGGCGTCGCCGCTTTCAAGCAACAACGCATGCAAGAAGTTAAGTTACATGAATATGCTCTCCACATGCTTCGGTACTTTGACAATAGGTTTGGCCAACACCCTCGCTTTAGGTACTTCATTCTGAATATTATCATGCATCATCGCAGCCAGTCCACAGCATCAGTGTTTGTCCATAAGCACATTAATACATGCTTTCCTGCAACAATATCTGATCTTCGCCAACATTTAAAGGACCTACCAGATGACAAACTTGCTGAACAACTCATGCGCTTTGGATCGACAATCCGTGGAACACGACCATTCTGGAACCGCTGCAGAGGGGAGCTCACTGATATGGTTCTCCAAGCTGGTTGCCCAACGCTTTTCTTTACACTTAGTGCAGCTGATACAAAATGGCCTGACCTACACAGTATTATGCCATCATCGGCACCTTCAAATTTGCAAGCCGCTTATAAGTGGAGGATACAAAACATTGTTCAAAATCCACACCTTGCTGCCCAATATATGCATCTCAGATTTACTGCATTTCGTGAAGAGGTTTTGGAAAAGCTACTTGGTGCAACCGACTATTGGTACAGGTATAATATCGCTCCCCTCACAAGCTTGCATTTACTACAACTTGAATGCCTCCTAAGTTCCTAACCTTGACAAACCGTCAGGTACGAATGGCAACACAGAGGCTCTGCACATATCCATGGTTTCCTTTGGCTACAAGCAACACCTGATGTTGGGAAACTACAATGGGACAACCTTGAAGCAGTCCAAAACGCCCTTACCTACATTGACAGGCATGTATGTGCATGGAACCCTCGCTCACTACTATCAAGGAACCAACCAATTCATCGATCTCTTGCAGATGACCCTTGTTCAATGGACAACACAATGATCATGCAAACTAACCCTATCATCGACTACACTGAACTTGTCAATTGTGTTCAACGCCATACAAAGTGTACCTTACAAACATGCCTTCGAAGAAAGGGCCAATCCCTCCAATGTCGTTATAAAGCACCTTGGCCCATGCAAGAAATTTCCACCCTTGCCATTGATGAATCTGGCCTACCTAAATTTACCGCTGCTCGAAATGATGATCGCTTAAATCAACACAACCCATCTATCCTCTCTATTTGGAGAGCTAATATTGATTGTCAGCCTATTGTCTCCATCCATGCAGTCCTCAAGTATATTGCTAAGTATGCAACAAAAGCAGAGACCAAGTCAGAAACATACCACACTATGCTTTCTCGTATTTCAACCAATATTGAGTCTGACAAGCCTGCACCAACAGCTTTCAAAAAAATGCTTGCTGACACTCTTGTCGACCGTGATATTGGAGCCCAAGAAACTTGCCACCTCTTGCTTAAACTTCCACTCTCCCTGTGCAGTAGGACTTTTGTCTCTTTAAATGTGAACCAAAAAAGTTTTCAACGACTAGGGCTCTCATCTGAATCATCCACCACCTGCCCAAGTAACATTGATGCTTACATGATTCGTCCAGTTTATTTAGAGGCTATGTCACTTATTGAGGTCACCCAAAAGTGGACCTACAAGGCATCCCGGAAGCAAAGGCAATGGAAAGAGCGCCCCATTAAAGCCATTGTTCGTGTCTCACCACGCTTCACCTCCATCCCTGCAAGAGACGACATTTGCTTCGAAGCATTTTGCTGGAGTGAACTACTTTTGTACAAACCATTCCGCAGCATTCAAAATGAGTTCGCAATGCCCAATAGTAATATTATACAATAGTGGGAGAGTTTTGCAGACAGTTACCATCCTTGGCATGTTCTCCGCACACGCTCAGAGCCTTCAGAAGATACAGAATCTAGCTCCTCTTCAAATCCAGAAGATATAGTACATGAGAACAACCCATCTGAGTGGCAAGTATTATCAAGCCTCTACCCGAGCGTTCCTTTTCAATTTGATGAACTAGATATGCTTGGTCGTCGTGACATTGACTTGCACCATGATTGGGGCTCCTGCCAACTAAGTCCCCAAGAACAAGTCTATGCTACTACCTACATTGAATCCAGTCGCCAGACATTTGTACTCCCCCATCTTCCCACAATCCCTACCCAACTTGACCTCTCTGTCCAACAAAAGAAAGCATTTGATATAGTTTTCTCTCATCTAAATACATGTACTTTGCAACCTCCTTTACGGATGATTGTTCAAGGAACTGCTGGAACTGGAAAATCACACCTAATAAAAGCCATCCAATCTGCCATCAACAGTTCATCCCAAAATTCCCCATCGCCATTACTACTTCTAGCACCTACAGGTGTAGCGGCATTTAACATCCAAGCATCAACAATCCACTCAGCCCTACGTATACCTATCAAAGATATTGCCCCCCTACAAGGGCAAGCACTAGCAGCCTTCCAAGAAAAAATGTACTTCATTTGGTACATTTTAATAGATGAAATGAGCTTCCTTGGCCCCAGATTACTTCAAAGTATTGACATGAGGCTACGTGAGGCATTCCCCAACCACAACCAATTCCCATTTGGAGGATCGCTCAATCATGCTCTTCGGTGACCTTGGACAACTACCACCAGTCAAGGACATTCCTATGTATGCCTCTACCTCATACGGGGGTTCTCTGTGGCAGAGCTTCACAACAGTAGTAACACTAAGCAAAATATTTCGGCAAAGCGGAGAGGACCCAGCGCAAGTTACCTTCCGTACCGTCCTCTCAAATTTACGAAATGCAGTTCCTACAGTCGAAGATTGGCAGGTTCTTATGTCACGCTCCACCGTAGCTCTACCTTGTTCAACTCAAGCCGAGTTCTTGCCCTCAATATTTCTTTTTGCAACCAATGAAATGGTCTCACAACATAACTTGCGAATGTTATTATCTTTGGCAACACCAATTGCCTTGTCAACTACAGAGCAACTACGAGGTTCACCAAGCTCCAGCCCAGATGAAGAACAACTACAATCTAAGGTCCTTTTATGTGTTCATCAAAAGGTCATGCTTTGTTCAAATTTATGGGTGGAAACAGGCCTCGTCAATGGTGCACTTGGACAAGTCCAAGCTATCTTCTACAAGGATAGTGAACATCCACCTTCACTTCCCTTGTTTGTTGTTGTCCAATTCAAAAAATACATAGGCCCTGCTTGGGATCTCAATAACCCAAAAAATGTCCCTATTGCCCCTGTGAGTCGTGGTCTTCGTCGTCAAATTCCCCTGAAAATGGCTTGGGCCTTGACAATACACAAATCACAAGGGCTTACACTTGTAAAGGCAATTGTCGACATCGGTAACATCGACCTGCAAGGACTTACATTCACAACTATTTCTAGAGTCCGTTCACTAGCAAGGCTGCGAATCAATCCAACCTTCTCCTTTCAAAGTTATGCACGCATGAATCAAAGCTCTTGTGTTGCTCGCTGTAAATAAGAGGAGGATCGCTTACTCTTGCTATCCACCGAAAACCCTTGAACACACAATGCCATTGCACATTCCTACGGGTTAGCTACTCTGCCTATGAAATCTAACCTCCTTTACAATTTTCTATTTCTCACACAATTTACTCACCTTCACAGAACAATCCACTCCATACCCACAAATCTTCTTTAAAAGAGTATTATTAGAAAACAGAATTAAAGCATATTTAAAAAATATAGGAATATTCATTTTCTTGCTTTCTACCATTTAACTGTGTGGCATTTGCATCAAGAGTATACTATATTTTTTTCCATTTTGTTTTACATGGGATATGGATAACAGTCCTGCAACATCACAAATTATTAATTTTTCCCCTCTAAAAAGACTCTTTCTGTTGCTATTAATTTTTTTCCTCATGTAATGCAGCTGAAGATCTTTGTACAAAATACACACAAGCAATTAACAAAGGAGATTTTCAACAACGGATAGCTGTATAGCTCCTTTCAAACATTCTGGAGAATATTAAAACAACACAATATATATTTTTTATGTGCAATTTTCTTCCAATTCTCATGTTTCTTCATGTCAACTAGACCACTTTATCTATATGGTTAGTTTACTCATGTTAAAATATGTGTGGGTGCCCAACCTCACCATGATGTGAATATTCTGGATACAACACAATATTAAAACAAGGCAAATATATGGTTATTGTTAATTTATAACAAATCTGAATCTCTATTTTTTCTATTTCTATGATAGATTGTAATTGACCTTTCATGTCATTGAAGAATTTATTATCAACGTTGACAAACAATAGAAACTGATAAAGAAAAATAGTATGCAGAATTCAACTGTGTTTTTTTCATTTTTATATTTGATGCAGAAAATTCCAAAATGGTGGTTCTGCTACTACTGAATATGCCATGTTTCTTGGACTGTGTATGGTCTAATTGCCTCACAGTATGCAGATGTCAACTAATTACAAGTGACTGGTGAAGGTTCCAAACCACTAAATCAGTTTGTGGAGGGGATTATTTTGGATACAAGCATGATTTCTTGGACTGCATGGTCTAATTGCCTCAATAAAGATGGAGATGCTGCACTCACTACAAGTGATCGTGAAGGTTCCAAAATCACTAAATTAGTTGTGGAGGATTATTTTGGATACAAGCATGATTAGTTTCCATAGATGTAACGAATTGCTGTGAAGTTGATACAATAACTCTATAGAAGTTTTTACCATAAACATTCCAACTCATTCCCTTTGACTATGTAAATTTCATGTTTTTAATCAGACATTTGTTTGGTACTATCACTTGTTTTGTGGGGAAAGCAATGCTCTCACCTGTTATTTATCTGTAAGCTGTTATTTTCCCATGAAGTTTCCTATATGCTATTGAAAAGTGGGGAAAGCAATGCTCTCACCTGTTATTTATCTGTAAGCTGTTATTTTCCCATGAAGTTTCCTATGTTTATTGATGTTTATTATTGGAAGTCATCATGCTGTACACAATTGTCATTATCAGTAAAATAAATATCAAAATGATAATGGGAATGAATAAGCTTCTGTCCAGATTTATGTTGCCTTTTTATTTATCTAATACAATATTCATAATATTAAAATGGATTTTCTGCATGTAAAACAATTCAACAAAATAAAAAACTGCTTTATTTTATTACTACAATAATAAATCTGGCTCCACAACTCTTCGGCGTACCAATTGCACACCAAGGTGCATTAGCTGGTGTACTCAACAATATTTGAGTGGTATATGCAGTGAAGACTATAAATTAGAACTCCTAAATTGGTGTTTCTAAACCTATTCGCTATATTGTTTATTTTCATTGTACTATTTTATTCAATTATTTGAGAAAAGAAATTAAATTATTTTTATTAAATCAAACATCTTAATCATGTATTAATTATATTATTATATATTTATGTTATTACTCAATTTTATAGAGGATAAAAGTCATTAGTCCAAAATTATTTTATATTTTATATTATGTAGAGTTGACATTAATAAAAATAATAATAATAATTTTAAATAAATGAAGATAGATAATTATTTAATTTTATAACAAAGTGTGGACTCTTTGAGACAATTTAAAACTTAAAATTAGCTCCAAATGTTGCTACTAAAAACTACACCTTAAATTTAATAAAATTAAGAACATATATATATATATATATATATATATATATATATATATATATATATCTTTCAAAGTAAAAAAAATCTCATTTTATGGAAGTTATTTTTCTTTTTTTTACTGCAACATTAGTTTAGAAGAGTTTATTCAGTTACTTAAATTACTTTTTTTTTAAATCAAATGCTTAATAATTATTTTATTATATTTATTTGATATTGTAAAATTTATAGAAGGTATTGTCAAAAATTGTTGGTCAAAATTATTTAAATTACTTTGTCAATTTTTGACTCTTAGTTCAAGAGGTTCAGCCAAGAGGCTATCCTATAGTTACAAATAATTTTTTTTCTTTCATTAAGAAAAAGATAGGACGATGATTAAGTCGACCGGAAACAATGAGGATAGAGATCTATCGTTACGTGTTAACGGTTCATTTGACTTTAGAAATGTTCTATCGTGTTCTTCTTATCCCTCTACCATTTCAGACGCGCCATTTCTGGTGTATAAATAAGATACCTTACCTCCAAATGCTTCATAGTTTCCGAAGATTAAGTTGGCTTGCTAACAAGAAAAATATCAATCATGGGAGGGTTGTCAAGTGTGCTGAAATTAGCGTTGCTTCTTTGTTTATTTTTTGTAGCGCCATGGGCTGCTTCTGCAGCCGTTGTGCACCGCAAATTCACTGTAAGCTTTTTAACTAGAATTCTATAAATTTTATGAATTGGTCGTAATCTAAGTTACGTTATTTAATCTTTTACAGATTCGAACTCGGAACGTGACCCGGGTGTGCAACACACAGACGATTGTAACAGTCAATGGACGGTATCCTGGCCCAACTCTCCGCGTTCATGAAGGCGATAATCTTGTTATAGACGTGAAGAACAAGGGGCCGTATAATGTTACCCTACACTGGTAAGAAAAAATATGCTCAAAATGATGTGAAGCTCTTCATCAATGTTAAAATTCGATAGTTTTAATTGTTTTATGATTTTGCAGGCATGGAGTAAGGCAGTTGAGATCCGGGTGGGCAGATGGACCGGGGTACATAACGCAGTGTCCCATTAGTCCTGGGAGTAAGTATACCTACAATTTTACAATCACAGAACAGGAAGGGACGCTGTGGTGGCACGCACATATCTCATATCTGAGAGCAACTGTGCATGGAGCTTTGGTCATTTTACCTCGCCGTGGAAATACGTATCCGTTTCCCAAACCAGCTGCTGAGTTTCCTATTATTTTCGGTAGGTAGCTATGAAATTTCACTCTAATTTCATATTATATATCATTGGAAATAGGATCCACGTCTTATTTCTAAAATTTTTGTAAACGTCAGTATGTAAATTAATAATTAAATTAGAAATAAGAGATTGAAATGATAATAGAAAAGAGTTGGAAACAAATACAGAGCGTTTTGTAGTATTCTATTATTTAGAAACTGACAATAAATTATATTGTGGTTCAAAAAACTATCCTTTCACTCGACTTTTCTGTTTGGGATTTTTTTTTGGAATTTATAAATTATTTTTACTAAGATAAGAGGAGTATGATCACGCTGGAATTTGATGTTCGCTGTGATAATTTTTTACTTTTTTTACTTCTATATTTTTATATAATTATATATATGACACTTTAAATCATTATTAAACCATAAAATTTATGATATATAAAAAGATAGAATATAATTTCTAAAATTTTTAAAATATTTTAACAATAAATTATACTTTTGACATTTTTACTATTAGTTATCATTGCTTTATATTAATATATATGATTTATAATATTTATTATAAAAATATATATTAATTCAAAATATTTTCAAATAGAATATAAGTGTTTTTAAATTTTAGAATATTTTTAACAAGATTTATTTTTAATATGAATTTAGAAATTTTAGTAAATTTAAAATGTTTAGATTTATCACTAATTATCACTGTTTTCTAATTTTACATTTTTCTTTAATATATATATATATATAGAATATGCATATTACTAACATAAAAAGAATTTCAATTTTTTTCAACATACAACATTTATATTTTATTAATAGAATGTATTTTCAACAATTTTACATTTGCTATTATATATCTAGTGAAGCCCAACGGTCATTCGACCTTTCATCTCCTTCCAACTCTTGAGTTCATAGCTGATTACAAGTGTATCCTTTTATATAAAAAATTATATATGACAATTTATATTTTTCATAGAGATTTAAATGATCAAATAGTGACAAAATTTTCATAGGATAGATAGAGGTGGTCGTTAGCTGTGTAAAACTTTTAAGTTCAAATTTCTGCTTACGAATTGAAGACGTAACAGGCAAGCGTTTAAATACATACAAAAAGTCCATGGAGCTTTTGAAATTGACTCTATTACTAGATAAACGATGCCTTTTATGCCTTCGGTGATCTTACGACTTTTTAAGAATTTATTTTTTTATTCGGATTAATATATATTTAAATTAAAAGATTCACTTGTCTACGTCTAAGTAGTTGTTGAGAAAGATATTTAGCAAAATGCTAAGCCACGCATTTAAAATTATAGTAATATTTGGAACGAAATATAATTTTATGTTAGCACTAGAAGTATTTAATTTGGAGCACAATCCATGTCTTTTTCTCTTGGCCTTTTATATTGCAAAAAGTTGGAAAAGATATATTTCTAAATCGAAATTGGAATTTAATTTTGTGTGCAGGTGAATGGTGGAATGCGAATGTAGAAGATATAATAGCAGAAGCTATTCGGACAGGAGGTGTACCAAATGATTCGGATGCATACACCATCAACAGTGAACCAAGAGACATTTTCCCTTGTTCTGCAAATGGTTTGTGACCTTTTTGCATAAATGAATTGTAAGAAAAACAATTTTGAAGAGACCACTAATTTAGTGAATAAATTATGGATTACAAATACTGCTCGATTTTTGGTTGAGAAAGGAAAAACGTACCTGTCGAGGATTGTAAATGCTGCGATGATTCATGCATCCTTCTTCAAAATTGCAGAGCACAAAATGACTGTTGTGGCAGTGGATGGCATGTATACCAACCATATGAGACCGATGTGTTGGTGATACAACCAGGGAACACCATGGATGTACTACATTGGCACCCGTGTATACAACAGCCAGCCCCTAGGGACTAGGTACTTGAATACTAGTTCTACTGCAATACTGGAATACAAAGGCAGCCACAATACATCTATTCATGTCTTGCCAAATTTTCCTCCATTTAATGATACGCCAACCGCATTCAAATTCAGTAGACCTGAGAAGCCTGAATGTCTCCGTCCTAGTCCCCCAGACTGTTGATGAGGAAATGTTTATAACAGAGGGATTGCGACTCGCTAGCCGTCCAAACAATTCCTGCGTAGGGATCAATGGCAGTAGAGGAGTTGGAAGTTTTAATAACATTTCATTCATCTTGCCACACATATCTATTTTGCAGGCTTACTATTATGGTATAAATGGAGTGTACACCACAGATTTCCCAAATAATCCTCCGATGGTGTTCAATTACACTATAGATGTGCCACGAAATCTTTGGCAGCCTGAGTTCGGGACGAAAGTAAAGTTTTGAAATTCAATAGCAGTGTGCAAATAGTATTGCAGAATACTGGGATTGTTACAATAGAGAACCATCCTATACACCTTCATGGCCATAATTTCTATGTTGTGGGGCAAGGCTTTGGAAACTATAATTCCCAAACGGATCCTACAAACTTCAATCTGGTAGATCCTCAGATGGTGAATACAATCGGAGTTCCTACTGGTGGGTGGGCGGCCATCAAATTTATAGCCGACAATCTAGGTAAGCTAGTGTTGAATATAATTTGCAGAATAAAGTGAAAAAAAGAAATTGCAGAAATAAAAGATTGAAAACAATCACAAAAACAAGAACACAGATTTATCGTGGTTCACCATCAATTTGATGGCTACGCCCACACTCAGGGATTATCTCTTATTATTATTCACAAGTTCTGAATTAATTACATTCAGCTGGTAGCTTCATTATATAAATCAGTCTCTAATGAATTAAGGGAAAAATCCATTCAAAATAGACAATTTCTAAATTGGCCACACATGCCAATAGAAGTAATTACAAAATGAGAAAGCATTTTGAATTATTAAGGCAACATGTTAATTTGGGCTTTAGATAACCTAGCAATCTCCCACTTGAAGACCAAATTGTTGCTCAGAGATATCCCACTACTACAAAGTTAATGTTAGAGCTGCACAAGTCCGAGAGAAGCTCTCTAGAATTCGAACTTCTCCCTCAGAACTACTTTCATCAACATGTCAGCTGGATTCAACTTTGTGTCAATTTTCTCCACCTGCAGCTTCCCCTCTTTGATACAATGGTGAATGAAGTGATATCACAACTCTATGTGCTTCGTCCAATTATGAAAAGCTAAATTCTTGGACAAGTGAATAGCACTATTGCTATCACAAAAAAGGGTAAAAATAGAATGCTGAAACTACAAATCACCTATCAATCTCTGCAACCAGATCATTTCCTTTGCCCCTTCTGAAAGAGCAATATATTTCGCTTTCGTAGAAGAAAGTGTAACCACCTATTACAACCGAGAAATCCAACTAATCGTTGCCCCAACAAAAGTGAATGTATAACCATGGTAGAATGCCTTTTATCTAGATCTCCAACCATATCTGAATCAACATAACCTCATAGATGAATGTCCTTACCACCAAAACATAAACTTTGATCAGAAGTACCTTTCAAATATCTGAATATCCACTGTATTGCCTGCCAATGTTGTTTACCTGGATTACTCATAAATCTGCTCACTACTGCCAATGCTTGAGCATTATCCGGACAAGTACAAGTCATGACATACATTAAACTACCAACTGCCGATGAATATGGAACATGTTTCATGTATTCTTTTTCTTCATCTATTTTAGGACACATAGCTGAAGATAACTTAAAATGATCAGCCAAAGGAGTATTCACAGATTTGGCATTTTTCATATTGAATCTATCTAAGATTTTTAGAATATATTTTTCTTGAGATAATTTTAGTTCTCTATTTTTTTTCCCTCATTATATTCATCCCAAGAATCCTCTTTACTGCCTCTATATCTTTCATGGAAAAATGTTGAGATAAATATTGTTTTAACTCACAAACTATCCTCACAATATTACCAGCAACCAACATATCATCAACATAAAGTAATAAAATGACAAACTCACCATTTGGAACCTTCTTGTAATAAACACACGGGTCTGAATCACAACGAATAAATTGTTGCTGAGTCATGAAACTTTCAAATTTTAAATACCATTGCCTGGGGGCTTGCTTGAGCCCATACAAACTCCGCTTCAATCTGCAATATACATGCTCTTGATCTGGTTTTGCAAAACCTTCAGGATGCTCCATATATAATTCATTTTCAACATCTCCATGAAGAAAAACATCTTTGACATCTAATTGCTCAAGTTCAAGATCCCAAATGGTTGCCAAGCCTAACATTGCTCGAATAGTGGTCATTCGCACAACTGGTGAAAATATCTCATTGAAATCAATACCATTTTCCTAAGCAGAACCATTGACAACTAATTTGGCTCTGTAACGTTGATGACCTGCCTCTTCCTCTTTCACACGACACACCCATTTATTCTTCAGAGGTTTCCGATTTGGCAGAAAAGAAACCAAATCCCAAGTGTCATTAGCATGCAAAGACTCTAGCTCTTCATTCACTTCCTCCATCCATTTAACTAAATTTGCATCTTTGCAAGCTTGTTTGAAAGTGGCCAGCTCTATATCACCACAAAGCAATAATTCATAATCATAATTGTCAGAAGAAAATAACTCAAAATCATCGTACTTTTGGGGTAGCTTCCTCTTCTGTGTTGTTCTCTTTAATTGATGACCCATGTTTGACTGTAGATTACGTTGTTGTTCTAAATTTTCTTCATTATTGTGAAAATTATGACCACTGCCCTATGTTTTTTCATTTCCCTGTTCATGAGTGTCCAAATTTTTTCCCCTGTATACCCTTAATACTCTACCCTTGATTATGCATTACAGAGTGCACTAGTTGAGGCTGCGAATTGAGTAGTGGGGACGATGGCGAACCAATGGAAGGTAGCAATGACTTAAAGAATGCTGCACAAACCTTTGTATTGGTTGTGCATTGGTTTGTAGTGGTAGCGAGTCACCAATTATAGGGTGCGTGGGGCCTGTAATAGCCAGTGCTGTGTTTGGAAGAGGCTGCGAGCTACTCTGTATAGGCAATGATCCATCCTTAAAAGGTAGCGCTTGAAACAATGAAGGCTACAAATTACTCAGGGATGGCAGCGAATGAATGTGCAAGTGCTGTAAATTTGTCAATGCAGGCATATTACCTAAGGAAGGTGCAAGATTTATGGGAGACAGTGTGTGGTATGATGACTGTGAACCACTTGGCAGAGAAGACTATGAGTCAAATAAGCACAGTAGCGATTGAATTCCTAAGGGCTATGTATGAATTAGTGGAGGCATTGATGAATTTGAGGGACCATGGATTAAAGAAGGCAACAACATGTGTATGAAGGGCACCTCATAAAACAAAGAGGATGCTGGCAAAGGCTACAAACAACCTTGTGTAGGCTATGAAACAGTGTGTAAGGGAAGCATATGAATAAGAGGCTGCGCCAAACTTGGTGGAGGGTGGGAAGTAATTGCTAAAGGGTGCCACTCAATTGGCATGGGCACTAAAAGCTTTGTGCTAACAATTGAGTAAGAATTAACTTGTAAAGGAAATGAACTTATTAACTGAGGTTGTGAATTAACAGGGGTGCTTGTGTTTGAAGAAATAATTAAAGGCTGGGAGAAAGAAATAGAAGTTTACTTGACACAACCATTATCAAAGAAATCAACATCAAAATATTCATTAGAAGATTTATCTAAAGGCTGCAAACCTGAGAATTTTTTCTCATTGAAGACAACATCTCGACTATGCACAATCTTTTTGGCAATGGGATCCCACAACCTAAAACCAAATCGATCTTCTCCATAGCCTAGAAAAATGCACCACTTCGATTTGAAATCAATCTTTGTTCGTTGTTCTTTTGGAATATGCATGAATGCTTCACAGCTAAACACTCGCAAATGATGATATGAAATTATTTTCCCAAGCCATATCTCCTCTGGAATGTCAAAATCTAAATGAGATGATGGGGCATGGTTGATCAAATATACTGTAATGTTGCGTGCCTTTGCCCAAAACTATTTTCCAACCCGACATTGGAGAGCATACAATGAGCTCTCTCTAAAATTGTCCGATTCAACCGCTCAGCTGCACCATTTTCCTAAGGGGTGAATGGGACCACCTTGATTCTATGAATGTCATTGTCTGCACATAAATTATCAAACTCTGAGGAACAAAACTATCCTCCATTGTCAGTTTTCAGACATTTAATCTTATGCACTATTTGATTTTCAACAAGAGCCTTGAACATTTTAAATTTTGAAAAGACTTATAATTTTTTATTGAGCATATAAATCCAAAATTTTCTAATGCAATCATCCAAGAAAGTAACAAAGTAATTTACACCACCAAATGAAGTTACCTCAGTAGGACCAAAAATGTCTGAATGCACAAGTGGCAAAGGAGTAGTTTTTTGATCATGGCCTGTCCTCAAGAAGTTGGCCAGACTTTGTTTGCCATAAAGGCAATGTTCGCAAAATTGAAAATCTATCGATTTCAAGCTGGGAAGCTGATCTTGTTGAAGCATTACTTAAGCCCTTTCTTTCTCATGTGACCAAGCCTCTTGTGTCAAATTTCTAAATTGTTGTCCATGACTATCATGGTAGCTCCCACTTCACCATGGCATTTTAAAATATAAATATTACCCAACTTCTTGCCTCTTGCAATCACTAAAACCCCTTTTGTTACTTGCCAATTTTGCAAAGAGAATTTAACATCACACCCAGAAGCAATTAATTGACTCATAGAAATTAAATTTATTTTCAACAAAGGAACATATCTGACATCCTTTAAAATCCATTGACTACCATTTTTTAAATTTAAATCTATATCACTCTTACCAACAATTTCACATTCCTTATTGTCACCAAGAAAAACCTTACCGAAAACACCTTCTTGAAAATTTGTAAAAGCTTGCTTGCATGAAGTAGCATGGAAAGAAGCTCCAAAATCAAGTACCCAAGAATCTGCAGTCATGTCTGTAGCAGCCAAGATTAAAACTCCATCGTCTTTTTCAGCAACAATGTTTGCTTCATTGTTATGACTTTGTCCTGTGCCTTCTTATAATTCCAACAATTTTTCTTTGTGTGGCCTGGCTTGCCACAAGACCAACAGCCACCCATTTTTCCTCTTGACTACAATTTGGATTTTGATCTCCTTCGATTATTATATTTTCCTCTTTCTTTACTTCTACCTCTATTCACAATACTTACAATCGTTAATGCCTCACCATATGAGGGTT
>VDFB02083812.1:0-10174 GCA_007258455.2 Sequoia sempervirens
AACTTAATTGTGCAACACGGTATGGTGAATTCTGCAACATAACTAATTGAACCTAAACACATTAGTGACTAAACTTATACCACAAAAAATTGAAAAAATGAACCTGTTGCAGCTTTCCGACAACACCAACACATTAGATGGATACTCTGCTTGCACTTGCATCTCCAAAACACAAACCCATAAAAGCTACCAAAACAATTATTATTTTCTTTTTAATAACATCTTCTTTTCCTCTCCTTATTGAATATCACGAGTTAAATTTTTAGAGTCTTTCATCGCTTAGTATTCTTACTTTATTAGGGATGTACATAGTGGGCAATATTTTAATGCTTTAGAGGTGTTTAAGTTTCAAATTTTATTTATCATTCTTTAGTTGCATAGACTATGCATATTTAAAATTTAACTCTGAATTTTTATATTAAAAGATAAATTTATAGTTAAGTTTTGAAGAGTGTTTTTTCCTCCTCACATCATTTAGAATTAAATTGTAGTCACTCATGTTGTAAAATTTTGACAGTCTAACTGGTACGTGTAACCTAATAAGGTTCTCTTATGGTTTGCAAATGTTTAACTGTTGACACATATTTTGTAATTTATATAAAATATAAGGAATTACTCATAATATAAAATCCTACTGTGTTTTGAGAAATAAAAAAGGAAATATTAATAATGCCTAAGCATTTCTTCCTCTAGTTCTCATAACCCTGCTAACCACTTCCTCATTGGCAATGCATTTTTCTTCCGCTTATAGTAACTAAAATATCCAAAATATTTGTTGGGAAATATTCAAAGCCATCCACAATCAATCCATTTCTTCTCAACCCAGTATCCACAAACCCATCAACAATAAGAGCATTTGTACACAATACAAAATCATCTACAATTAGAAGCATTTGAACTTAACCCATCCAATCATAATTTAAGTTTTTTTCCTTATACTCATCATGGGGAAACCATCTCTTTTTCATACCATTACTCAATGCTTGGCCTACTTTGAAGCCTCTAAGTGATTAAACCTAGATTGTCAACAAATACAAATGAAAACGAGAGAATCTGTTGAGGTCTACACTCTATCAAATCTAAGGGCCTCTTCAAATTGTCCATCTCTCTATCAATGATTCCTTTCTCCTCCTTTAGATGAAAAATATCTACAAAAACAACATCCTCGTCCTTTTCAAGCTTCTAGTATTCCTCTTCCAAATCATATTTAGCACTTGATTGACTGCCTAGCCCCTAAGAGTGGTGATGACTAGAGCCCTTTCGATGAATACAATTGAATAACTACTTTTGGTCTTGTAGAAAAATTGCATGTGCAAACACCCATCCATGCAATGGAGGATGACGACAGCCAAGGTAAAGAGCAGGGGCAATGCCAGGACAAATCATGGTGGTTTGAGTCACCGTATTTGATCAGATTCCCTTGCAGCCATGAGAACAACTAAAATCCAATGGATTTTTCAAACACTATAAACTTCACTAACAAGCTTATTGAAGAAAGAATCAAAATTTATCATATTATAACTAAGTCTATATCAAACATCATTTATAATTACCTCGTACATGCATAAAGTGAATCCATCAAACAAAAGGTTTTGTTTTCATTGCATACCTCTGCAAAAACAAATGCTTGGCACTGTTGAAATGGCCATTGTTGTGATCTCTAATATAAATCACTATTTTCCCAATTTCAATCACAATCTAACACTCTGAAATTATTTCTAGCTCACAAACAAAAGTGCACAACAAGATATAATTTGAAAGTGCATTTCTTCTTCCTTATTATAGTGACTCTTATTATGCCAGGAATGGAAGATTTCCATTACAAAATGTTGAACATGCAAGATTCACCACTTCAATGCGATGCATTACGTTCTACACCTGAGCTAGCGCACGTCCTCATTTTGAATCATGGCAACAATGAGAGGCAGTATGTGTACGGGTGTATAGACAACAAATTAAATCACATCACCAATTTATGTACACGGATTCGTAAGACCCATTATGCAACTGAGGAATGCCTCTTGGCATAAAAAAAATGAAATTTGTTAATGATTGATAATAATATAGTTATATATTATTAATATAGTATAATAATATAATAAATATTGTATCTAATCATATTGTATCAATGGGTTATTTTTAGGTAGATTAGCAGATTAAAGCACAAAACAAAAACCCAAATAAACTATGGAATACAAAGAAAGCAAATAAAATAAACAAGAATGATTATACCTGTTACTCATTGAAGCTTCCATGATTCACCTCCATAGCACCTTCTAGCTTGCAACGTATGATTGTTGCCCTCATATTTGTGTGTGTGAGCAAATGATTGTGACCAAGCCCTATGCAAGTTTTGAAGGATTTGAATGACAAAATAAAGACTATGACAAATGACAAATGACTATGCCTATGACAAGTAATCCAATTAAATAAGCTAAATGCAAAGTAAATTCTAAGCATGAATGTCTATATTAATCAAGTGGTGCCAAAATATGAGCAAAATTGTCATTTTATAGAAAATACAATTTTGGATGGACGGACGAGATTGAAAGCTGACAAAGCCTAAAATTAGTGGACGAGATTTCATGTGACAATCCCTAATCAGGGTTAGGGCAAAATCATTAAATGAGAGGTCAAGATGTCTTTTGAGAAAATCAAATCGGCGGTCGAGAATAAATGTGACAATTAGTCAAAAGATAAGGTACTGCAAAATCAAAGAGAGATAAAGGCGCTTGATTTGTAGAGATTCAAAAAATCAATAAGATAAGAGTTGAACTGAAAAGCAGATTTGAAAAATCAAGAATTTGCTCAATTACTTGATTTATGGAAGAATATTACCATTTTGAATTAAATAAATTCAAAATATGGATTTTGTGTGAGTAAATAATCTTTTTCACATTATTTACTAAAATGAAGTGAGATCATTTTAAATAATTTATTTATTTAAAATGATAGAAATGTTAAATTAGGTAATTAAATAATTAAAGATAATTATTTAATTTAGAGGATTATGACCGATAATTAAATAAATTAATAAATTTATTTAATTATGAAAATTAGTGACATACTAAATAAATAAATAAAATTCATTTATTTAATAATCAGGAAAAATAAATGAACAAAGGTAATTAAACAAATTAAGAAATTTATTTAATTGTAAGAGGACAATAGACCCTTAGTGACGTATTGAATAAATAAATATAATTTATTTATTTAATAATCATGAAGAATGCAAGAGACATGAATTAATTAAATAATAATCAATTATTTAATTAACAGTGGAAAGTGGACCAAGGACATAATTAAATGTCACAATTATGCTAGGACGAAAGTGGTAAAAATAGAGCTTGCGGGCCTAGGTCATTTTTATGTGTCTACATTTTGCCCCTCTTTGTCATAATTGTCGCTTGTCGCATTGTGACAAAGAAAATAAGTCAAAAATATGCCCAAGTGCAAAATAGGATGAGGAAGAATGATGAGGGAGGGTTGCAGTATGCCCCCTCAAGAGGATAGTCAGGTTCCAAGAACACGGGTGAGCTCTCGAAATTGATGAGAAGACTAGAATATGAAGAGACAAAGAAATGTTAGTGCAAAAGATATGGATGATGATATGGATGCAATGCCTCTATGAGATGAGTGAGAGAAAATGACAGGACAAAAGGAGATGCATGTGAGTTCCTAGACCAAATCCTTCAACATATTACCATAGGACTTTACTATTTATTGCTCTTAATCATCATTGGGCAGATTATTGTGATGGCCAACAAACACCATGATATGACATAGATCAAGGTGTGCAAGGTTGTACCATCACATGAGACTAACAATCACAAACAAGGATGATCATGACTCATACTAAGAACGCGATTTGCCCCAATCTTTTTGTCATAACCAACCACAAGCAAAAAAAGACAAGAAGGACAAGTCATGAAATGTCGTTGCTTCTTTAAATCCTGTTTGCAAGACATCCTCGAGGAACTAGCAACATGATTGTCAAAAGAAAAGATAAAACAAAACCATCATCATGATACATCGTTGCTTTTCTAAATCCCGTTGTTAGGACTTCACTGAAAAACTAGTCACATGATGGAAAAAGCCAAAGACAAGATAAGACAATCATGATACGTCGTTGCTTTTCTAAATCTTGTTATCAGGACCTCGTCGAAAAACTAGTAACATGATGAAAAATCCAAAGACAAGTGCCAAGTGTTTTCCAAGTGTGTCTGGATGCCAAGTGTTTTAATGTCAAGATGTCAGGTTTGATGATGTTGAGATGCCAGGGTGTCAAGGTTCTGACAATGCCAAGATGACGAATGTCAAAGATTGCCAAATTCAGGAAGGACACATCCTGAATGATGTCGATGTCGAGAGGATTGACCCCTAAATGTCAAAAGTGATCCATCGAAATGCTAATGTCAATGACGATGCCTAGGAAGGACACATCCTAAGGCATAAATGACAGAGTTTGTTCTTCAGAAGGACGCATCTGAAAGATACCGATGTCGAGAGGAGTGATCCTTAAATGTCAAGAGGATCCGTCAAGAATGTTGGATGACAGTGATGATGCCTAGGAAGGACGCATCCTAAGGAATGAATGATAGAGGCTATTCTTCAGAAGGACACATCTGAAAGATACCAATGTCTAGAGGAGTGATCCTTAAATGTCAAGAGGATCCCTCAAAAATGTCAGATGACAGTGACAATGCCTATGAAGGACGCATCCTAAGGCATAAATGACAAAGGCTATTCTTCAGAAGGACGCCTCTGAAAAATAACCAAGAGTTGACAGTTTGACCGGTTATGATTATTTGACTTGTTTTGATTGAGTTTGACTTGTGTTGACCACATGTTGATGTTGTCATGCTGGTGTAATTGTCACATTGAAAAAATGGTTGGCATAAATTGGTTGTAGTAATTTGCTAATTTTGAGATGACTTGTTTGACTTAAAAAAAAAATTGATGTGTGTGCCAGTGTATTGTCATGAACCCTAATGGACTAACCTAGTGTGGGATCCATTTTAATTTCATTTGTCCACTTGTCTTTTTGCTTGATTTAATGGCCTTTGACATTTGATTTTGATCTTTTGATTTGAATGACTTTTGTTTTTGTTGGTTCCAAAGGGAAGGTTTATTCATGATAGAATGACGGTTTGTGGTGTGGGTGAAGGGGGTGTTGGCAACAATCTTATGACAAGGATTTCTCATGGACTCCATTTTGACATTTGTATCTGACAAGGTTGCCCCTAGTATCGAGGAGGTTCCACTGACATCGTTAGAGTTGATGACTGAAGAATAGCCAAGACCTTGATGTCTGTAATTTTCCTGGAGCTGTATTGGTTCTTGAATGCCTTGCTCATGTATGCCTAGTCCTTTTCCTTGATAATGCATGCTTTGACAGATTCTATTTGCGATGGGGTATTTGTTGTTTTGAGAGCAAGATGCTAACCCATCATGGTATATGTGGACACTGTCACTTGTAATGTTCTCATATGCGAGAAATCCTGCTCTGATAAAGAAAGATGACCCTAGTTGATAAAAAGTGTCATAGCTTTATTGTATATTGAATATTGCAGTGATATCTTTGGTCTGATCTTATGACATGTCAGGTTTAGTTGATTCTATTGGTGATTCCAAGTCAATGTCAAAACTGTCTTGATGGTAATTATCATATAATCCCATGAAGTTAGCTATAGCTTGATCATTTTCAAATACTTCCATAGTGGAAGACTCTTTTTTTGGAGGAAGATCATCTATGGGTCCAATGGAGGCAAGTGTCTCATCTTGGAAAGTGTCAATAGTGGGGGCTTGAATAGGGTCATCAAATGTTTGATCATAAATGGCATAAAGGTCAAGGAGTGGATCATTTTGGATTTCTTGGTCAATGGTAGGGTCTTGGAATTCAAAAGATGGGGTTATCATGGTTTGGACTTTCTTGTTAAATAGGTAGAGTCCTTAGTCAAAGACAGTTGTCATGGATGATAATGAAGAAATAAGAATTGTTATTGGGATAGGTGTGTTTTGGATGTCATGATTGTCTTGAAGACTTAGATGAACTTTAGATGCGAAGGTCATGGATGGATTCTATGATCCACGACATGAAGGTGGCGTTAGCAGATGTCATGCTTTGGGCTTTTGTTTGACATGTATCCTCAAAGTTTGGAACCGAAGCAGGATGTGGCTTTGAAGTAATCCCTCACTGACTGATGGCAGCTTGGTGTGACTTGAAGGATTATGGATGAAGGACAGGGGATGTTTAAGCTGGGACTTTAGATTTGAATGTACTCGAGGATAAGCAGCAGAGGACTTAGGCCCAGGACTAGAGATAGAGCCAGCGGGAGACTAGACGGAGACTAGTATAGGACTAGGATTGGACATAGGGCTGGAGCTGGGCCCAGTGGATGACTTGACCTAGAACATGGTGGGGACTATACTTTGAACAGTTGGTGGCAGCTAGGATGCATGGAGACTTAGGCTGGACTAATGTAAGGTTGGATTGAAGAGCTAGGACAGCTGGGGGCTTGGGCCAGGATCGATATAGTATGATGTGGGGATGCGACATGAGGTTTGTGGAAATGAGTTAGTAAAGCATATAGACTTGGAACCCAGGATTGATAGGTGGAAAGGACTAGCATATAGGCAGTGGAAACTTGGGAAATGGACTGGTGGATGGATTGGACTTCCCCTTGTCAGAAGTTAGGATAAAAGATTGATTAATGGATCTTTTGTTGTGGACTATGTCGGGATGAGTGTTAAGTGACTTTTAGGTAGGGCGAGCCAGACGGAGGACTAAGACTCATAGATTTGTTAAATTACGAAGGACATTGATTTTTGGTTTGGAGGAATTGTCTCTTAAAGTCGAAGGCTTGTTGGTATTGACCTCTACAGAGTAACTGGTATTCAACTTTACTAGCAAGCCTATAAATATTTTTTTGAAGGGAAGACAAGGTGGTGGATGTCATGATGTTGTTAAATGCAGAGTGATAATGACGTTTGTTTAAGGGAAATGACTAATGCAAGGTGATAAAATTGTCAAGAAAGGATGCCAAATGCCAAGGTGACAATGAAGACTAATATGAAAATGTTGACTAAGGAAAATGACCAATGCCAAGTCTAAATGCCAAATGAGGACTATGATGAAAGTTCTGACAATATTTTTGGATTTTTTTAGGATAAATTATGCAAGGTGATGACTAAGATGACTTGAATGTCTAAAGAATGGAAATGAAAAGGTCCAAATGACTTGGAAGAAAGTTGCCTAACCACCCTATGCTTCTAGAAAAAGATGTTTATGGACAGTTTGGACAAGTTTGACTTTGATTTCTAGTTTGTGACAGTCTTGTTTTTGCTAGGAAAATGCGTTGTTGAAGGTAGCAAATGTGTCGCAGTTTCAACAAATGCGGCTCTAAAGTCAAATGCAGTACAAAACAGTGAATGTGTTTTAGCAGTTACGGTGCAAGATGCAAAGAGTTTGATTTGTTTGCAATTTTGGTCAAAATTCTGAGTTGTTTGATGTTGACTATTTGTTTCCAGATTTGAAAGTGATGTTTTGTTTTGTTTGAATGTCTGAAAACACTTGGCAAGCACAATATTTTTTCCTTTGAAACAAGCACAATAAAGACATGCACAATCCTAGGTTAGGCCAAGACAATATTCGCTAGATTCCACGTGGGTTTCCCCAACCGCATATCAGTAGCGTGTGAATTCAGAAGCTTGGATACACGGGCTCCCCCTTACAATGCACTCTCTTTTCAGGCCAACCAAGCTTCCAACCCCAAAATTCCCATGGCAGATTGATCACCTCTACTATAGATTGCGAAGATGTGGATGCCTTCACACCGACCGGTGTTGCGATAGCAAATAGAAGGTTTTTGGCTACTAAACAATGGTGTTTAATTCGGGACCCCCATTCGAGTGGCCATACATGGGGCGCAAGATTAAGCTCCGTTTAGGAGGCACTCTAGCCTGAAGACGTTAAACTCAACAGGGTTTTGGGGAGTACTACTTGGTTTGTATGACACATCCGCACTTGTAATCTTAGGTTTTCCCTTAAGATTCACATTTATATACCAGTCGAGGGTAGCTTGGCTTTAGCTTCGTTGCCGGTTTGAGTCACCTAGAGGTGATGAAATCCCCTGGCAGACCCAATTTCTATAGGCAATAACTATTTCTCTTACACCCAGGATTGCATGACTGCGCAAGGGGAGAGGATACTTCAGTTATTGCATCAAGGTAACACAGGGACAAAGTGGGTTTGGCTTTTTGATCACCTAGTTTGCACAAGGTGAGAGCATATTCACCTACCACTTTCAAACATAATCAAACAAAGTTGAAAACATGTTCATTTTAAATGCACCAAAAGAAATGTTTTCTATTCTTAAAAGAACAAGCACAATGTTTTTGGAATGAATCTTGGACACTTGAATATGCAAAAACACTTGTTAGGAGTTTCTTTGATTTTTAGTCTTCGACAAACGCATGTTTATGCAAACCTGCAGAAAATCCCAATTAGCAAAATTAGCCACAAAGCTAAAATTAAATTAAAAATAAAATAAAAAAATTAACATTTAATCTAAAATCTAAAGTAATGTTAATCTAAATTAAATCTAAATTAAAATTAATTCTAAACTAAATTAATCCTAAACTAAATTAAATCTAAATTAAATTTAAACTAAAAATTAAATCTGCCTTCTAAATTAAAAACTAAATTTGAATTAAAAATTAAAACTAAATTAAGAAACTAAAATTAAAATTAAAACTAAAATCTGAAGTCAAGTTCAAATCTAAATTAAAGTAAAAGAAATTTTAAAAAAATAAAATACAAAACTAAATTAAATTAAAAGCTAAAACTAAATTAAAACTAAAGCTAGGCAAATTAAAATTAAAAAGCTACAAATTTAAGTTAGGTAAAACTAAAACCAAAATTAGAAATGAAAAGCTAATCTAAATTAAGAAATTAAAGAAACTAAAACTAAATTTAGAGAATTAAAACTAAAACTAAATTAGAAATTAAAAACTAAATCTAAATTAGAAATTAAAAACTAAAACTAAATTAGAAATGAAAAGCTAAATCTAAATTAGAAATTAAAAATTAAATCTAAATTAGAAATGAAAAGCTAAATCTAAATTAGAAATTAAAAGCTAAAACTAAATTAGAAATTAAAAACTAAATCTAAATTAGAAATGAAAAGATAAATCTAAATTAGAAATTAAAGCTAAAATTAGAATTAAAACTAAAAACTAAAAACTAGAATTAGAAATTAAAAGCTAAATCTAGAATTAAAATTAAAAGCTAAAATTAAATTAAAAATTAAAGCTAAATCTACATTTAAAATTTAAATCTAAAAGAGCTAAATTGAAAATGAAAAGCTAAATCTAAAATTAGAAATTAAAAACTAAAACTAAGAATTAAAAATTAAAAAGCTAAATCTAAATTAAAAATTAAAAAACTAAAACTAAATTAGAAATTAAAAAGCTAAATCTAAATTAAAAATTATAAAGCTAAAACTAAATTTAAATTAGAAATTAAGAACTAAATCTAAATTAGAAATTAAAAACTAAGTCTAAATAAAAGTTAAAAATTAAATCTAAAAACTAATTTAAAAGTTAAATCTATATGTTGTGACTGTGACTACAGGATTCATGGAAATGTTGTGACTTTGCTATGACTCTAGGATTTGTTGAAAGTGGAAATGTTGTGCGTAGCTCCTTATCAAAATTTCTGCCAACATGCATTTACCAAATAAAAAAGTGTCGAGTTCACCAATGTATCTAAGGGTAAATTTCAGGTTAGATTAGCATATTAGATCAATAAACAAAAACCCAAAGAAACTATGGAATACAAATAAAAAAATAAAAAAAAAGAATGATTATACCTGTTACTTGTTGAAGCTTCCATGATTCACCTCCATAGCACCTTTTAGCTTGCAAGCGTATGATTGTTGCCCTCAGATTTGTGTGTGTGAGCAAATGATTGTGACCAAACCCTATGCAAGTTTTGAAGGATTTGAATGACAAAATAAAGACTATGACAAATAACAAATGACTATGCCTATGACAAGTAATCCAATTAAATAAGCTAAATGCAAAGTAAATTATAAGCATGAATGTCTATATTAATCAAGTGGTGACAAAATATGAGCAAAATTGTCATTTTATAGAAAATACAATTTTGGAT
>VDFB02083814.1:0-63250 GCA_007258455.2 Sequoia sempervirens
AAGAGAACACGAGTGTGCTCTTGAAATGGATGAGATGATGAAAGGGTATATGAGGAAGATGATGCAAAGTGATGGATAAAAGAGGATGATAAGCGATGGGATATTGGGAAGCACAAAAGGATTTAAGGACAAAGGTGATGTTGCCGTAGTCAAGACACAAGCCAAAATGGGTTAATGATGGATGGAGTGTTGTCGATGAGGGAATGATATATCTTGAAACAACACAAGGATAGGGAAGTATACATCCTAATGATGATGATGAAAGTGTTGTTGATGAGGGGAGGATACATCCCAAAACAACACCAAAGAATAGGGAAGGATACATCCCGATGATGATGACGATGATGATGATTGGATCAAGGCTTGTAGCAAGGCTAGGAATAAGACCAAGGATGTTACTAGATGAGTTGTGTTAGATTGAATGGATGGGGATTGGATTGAGATGTGTGATGGATGAAAGAATGAAAATGATGGAGGAAAAGATCATGAAATGCAATCCTAATGCAATTTTCCATTTTTGGAGTACTGATTTTTTCTATAGCATAAGAGACCAGGTGCCAAGGTATGTGAAACTAAGGCAGGTTAGTGTCTAATGCATAAAAAAGAACAACAGACAAGAAGGCTATCCCAACACCCCAAAGTCGCGATGACTTTGGTTGGGCCAGGTATTGGGACAACCACAAGCACAAAAGGATGCCCCAGCATAACACAAGACCGTAGGGATCTTGGTGGGTACTATGTGGGACAACCAAGAAGACAACAAAAAAGAAAAGATCAAGATATGTCCCTATGTTTACCAGTCAAAACACACAATGATATGATAGATCATGGCAATCTTGACGAGGCATGATAGGGAGCTCAAGTGATAAATAAAAGCCAAAAGTATCAAAAGATCGCAATCAATTTCAAAACGTCCTTTGCCATAGGATCAAGAGGATGGATGGGATTGATGAGGTCTATCAGGAAGGATGCATCCTGTTGAGACCAAAGATGAATACTAAACTAAAAGATTGATTATGACACAAGAGATTCCAAACTGATTGAATCTTATGATACGAGTGGATCTCATTTGTTAAGAACTAGTTGGGTAAGGGCATAACCTGATGACACGACACAAGAGAGACAAGACATGAAACTGACACACCCTAAAGACCTAGGGGCTCGGGGGTTGATCAAAGATTAGTCTTGCCTAAGTGAAAGTGCAGAGCCCTCGTAGTTAGATAAAAGACCATGGATAAAAGCAGAAAGAGGATGATGGAGACCTCAATGGATGACAAAGACATGATAGAAAAAAGCCCTGGAGGCGGATCAAATGATCGACCTTGCCTATGTGAAAGCGCAAGGGAAATGTAGTTTGACTAAAAGGTTGATGACCAACCATGGATAAAGGATGATGAGATGACCAAGATAAGTGGATAAAATGATGAAACCAATATGATGAGACAAGGTAGATCTATTGGATTGGATAGGATGATAGTGATTGCATGAAGCTCAGGGATGGGATAGTGATCCAAATCATCAAAAAATGAATTGGGAGGATGATATGATGGAAATATGAGTGATGAGAAGTGACAGGAGACTAGAAAGATGTGCGAAAGAAGTGGGAGTGATGACGATGAGATAGATGGCATTGGATTGCATGGCGAGAAGCCTATAGCCAAATACCAATGACAAGTGATTATGATATGGGATGAGGGTAGAGATGAATGGATAAGGAGATAAGGATGGGGAGATGAAAATGAGTGTTTGGATTGGTAAGGAGTTAAGGATAGGTAGGAAGATAAGAATGGGGAGATGGAAGGGATGCTAAGATGGATGGATAGGAAGATAAGGATGGGGAGATGGAAAAGGATTTTGGGTTTGATGTATGCTAAGATAAGGATGGAGAGATGGAAGGGATGCTAGATTCTAGATGAAGGATGTCTCCAAGGACTATGTCACAAAGAAGAAGATGCCCTGAGCTCTAGCTATGTCATGTATGATGAGGAAGGAGGGATGGAAGATGGGTGGATGGGAAGATAAAGCAGATAAATGGATATGGGTAGGATGCATGGATAAGGAAGGGAGAGTGATGGTATCATGATGGGTGGAAAAGGAAGGTAGATGGATGTGGATAAGGATTAGGATATTGTGTAGGTGAGGGGGGTGTATGCTAAGAGGTGTCCAAAGTATGTGTATATGTTTTCCCCTATCAATATCTAGATCACAAGGAGGATGGAGGGGTTGGGATATGATAAGCAGGATGTGTAAGATAGGTTGGATGAAGGAGATGGGTGAAGGGGATGCAATTGCCCCCAAGTGCGAAAGTAAGTTGGATGGGGGATTTACACATGACACTTGTTTGCCAGGTTTTCATCATGGTACTTATCCAAGGCACTTGTTTTCCAAGTTTTCATCATTGGAAGAATTATTTCTCTTTACTATGTTTTTTTGATTTTATTTTGATTTTTTTGATTTTTTGACTTTTTTTGATTTTTTGACTTTTTCTAATTTTTTGATATTTTTTACTTTTTTGATTTTTTTGGGTAGTATGCAGATGGATATGGATAAGTGGATTTAGAAGATATGTGATAAGGAGATGGATGGTGGACTCAAGCATCGAATTCCATATGTGGTAATAAGAGCCCATGTGCGAAACGACTGTTGGATGTTGGTACAACCTTATTAGGATAAATGGATTATGCAAGAGAATGGATCAAAGGGATTTGATGTGGGAGATATGTGGGATAATGGATGGGATGTTGGAAAGTGTATGGATGGAATGATGGGGTAGGTGTGTGATGGGGTGATGAGTTGAGGACCAACACTGGCACATATGGTGGTGGATGTGAAATGATAGGAGGATTAATGGATGGATGATGTGGGGATAATGGAGGAGATGGAATATTGAATTTTGGGACATAAGGACCCAAACTAGATTTAGGAGATGGAGGGTGTGTATGATTAGCTTTTGGATTAGAAACTTTGGATGTTGTTAAAAAAATTTCATTTGAAGGCATTGCATCTTTTTTCTTTGGGATCTACATGGTTTGATCTTTGCTTTGGTGGACCTTTGTGGCCTATGGGTTTGATTTGGATTTTGGATTTGATTTTTCCTTTCTTCACCATGTCTTTTAGAGGAGACATGGGGAGCTTTAGATTCATGTGGATGTTTGGATTTATGCATTTGTACTTTAGCATCCAAAGTGCGTTTAGTAGCAATGGGATGGGTGTGAGGAGATGGATGACGTGGAGGAAATGTGAATGGAGTGATGGAGGTAGGATTTTGGGGATGATATGTGGATTGAGGATGTGTGGGTACACACCTTTGTTGATCTTGATTATGAGATATGCGAGTGGGATGTTTATGATGAGTGACATGAATAGGTGATGGATGGATGGGAGGATGAATAGGCCGAGATGGAGGAGGTGATTTTGTGATATAAGGGCCCAACATAAACATAGTACTTGGAGGATGTGTGATGGTGGATGGAGGGACGTAAGGACCCAAAATGGAAGGAGTAGATGAAGGATGGGAGATGGTGGATGGAGGGATGTAAGGACCCAAAATGGATGGAGCAGATGAAGGAGGAATATGGATAGTTGTTTTGAGGTGATATAATGGAGGAGGGGGGATGGCAGAAAATGATCTGGTGGAGTGATGGGAGGAGCCTCTTATTCATTTAGAAGAGGATTGTTGAGGGTATGTGGAGGTTGTTCCAACATTTTTGTATTGTGATTCGTGAGAAATACTTCCGAGACCTTGCGTATAGGAGTGTTCTTTGACCTGGATGGGCTCTAGAATACCTTGCTCATGAAGGCCTAAACCTTTTCCTTGATAGTTCATGTTCTTGAGTATTTGATCCATGATAGGATTCGTGTTATTCTAGAAGAATGATGCGAGTGCATTATTAGGTGGAGGATGATGGGTGGCATATATACTTTGTTTTGCTTCTGCAAGGAGACCACCATGGAAGAATATGAGAGTACCAAGGAGATATAAAAGTGATGTGGGGATAGTAGGTTTAGGTGACAATGGAGGATCATGCGATGGAGATAATGGGATAGCAACATCTTGATTAGGAGGAGCGAGTGATGAGAGATCTAGAGAGGGATTAGGTGATATGGTAGGATCTAGATTTGTGGTAGCAGGTGATAATGGCTCATAAGATGGAGCGGTTGGATCTTGAATGACAAGGGGATCATGGGATGGAATGGATGGGGGACTGTGATCTTGAGATGCACTAGATGGGATGGCAGGATCTTGATCAAGAGGAGAGGATATGTTGGTATGATTTGGGTCAAGCTCTTGGCATGACTCATCATGTGGGGGAGGTATGATAATGGAGTGTTGGAGAGACTCTTCAAGTGGGGGAGATGGAAGGATGGAAGATTCATGAAGTTCATGGGAATAGATTTCAGTGATACTAGGATTGGGAGGAGTGGATTGGATTTGTGTGTCTTCGATGGATTGGGTGGATCTAGGAGTAGAAGATGGTGATTGGTTTTGGTTATCCTCAATGGGTTCAATGGCTCTCAGGGTAGGAGATGGGGGTTCAATGGATTCGGTGGATTTGATGGTTTCAATAGTTTGAGTGGTGCTAGGGATGGTAACAATAATGATAGGTGTGAGATGGAGAAGGGTCTCATCACTAGTGACTGTGGATGATGGATTAGGGTGGAATGGTTCCATGAATTCATGATCTAGAGTTGGGGATGCCTTCTTTGTCATAATTCCTTGGAGAACTTCTGGAGTGAGAATTATGCATACTCTAGGCTTAGATGGCATGGTAGGAGTGGATGAAGGATTATGGATTGGTGGAGGACTGGGAATATGGATTGGTGAACTAGGATTAGATGGAGAAATGGAATTGGATGGAGGACTAAGAGTAGGTGAAGGATTAGGATTGGTGGGGGGATCAAGATTAGATTGGGGGTTAAGGTAGGGATATTGTGATAGTGGATTAGAATAGGAAGACGTGGATAGTGGATTGATGTTAGAGGAAGTAGACGGGGAATTAAGATAGGAATATTGGGATGGTGGATTAGGACAAGAGGATGCGGGTGGTGGATTAGGACAAGAGGATATGGGTGGTGGATTGTAATAAAGGTATTCAGATGGTGGATTATAATGGGAAGATTGAGATGGTGGATTGAGATAGAAGGATGTGGATGATGGATTAGGATAGGAAGATGTGGATGTTGGATTAGGATAAGTAGATTGGTATGGAGGATTAGGATAGTGGGCATATGCGGGTGAAGGATTGAAATAGGAGGATGTGGATGGGGGATTATAATAGGGATGTTTGGATGCTAGATTGAGATAAGAAGACATGGATGTTGGATAAGAAGATGATGTAGAGGAAGGATATGATGGAGATGCGGGTGAGGAAGAAAATTGATATCCCTTTTCAAAGGTAGCATAAAGAGCATTATTGGGTGTGGATGAAGATGTAATGGGATAGCTCGAAGGGGTGATTGGATTTTGGAAAGCAATTGGGGAAATCTTACTAGAAATGATAACATCAATGGGATCTATGTCATATACTTCTTGATCAACAAGACTCTCGTTATCGTCGTCAACGTAATTAGGATTCCCCTTGACTACTATTTTTGGCTGCATCAATGGAGGATAAGGATTCATGATGTTGGATTAGATGGATATGGATTGAAGATATCAGACCAGACGTTTAGAAGAAAAGAAAAGGTGACAAAAGGATAAATAGGATGGATTGGAAGAACATGGAGGAATGCATCTTAAGATTTGTTTCAATGTCAGAAGATCATGGATGTAGATGGACTAAAGCTCAGATTGGGATTTAGATTAACACTCAGATTAGGATTGGATTGGGCGATGTGATGGGATTGATTCTAAACCAACTTTAGAGGTTTGATGGGATTGGATTACCACAGGATGGTTACTACCCTGAATCTACCTCATGATGGAAGTAGATTGATTAGGTGATCAGATAGGGATGTGGTTGGATTAGATTGGATAAGATCAATTGATGAAATGATTGATAAGATCAAACAATGGATTAGATAGGATGATAAAAGGGATTCTAAACCAAGTTCAAAGATTACCCTAGGTGACTTAGGGTGCTGATTGATCAGATTAAAGGATAAATAGATGATTGCAACACCAAATCCACCTTGAGATTGAAAGTGGATTGATTGGGCCAACAACGATGTCTGACTCAGGACGGATGATGATCCTAAGAAGATGTGGATGATGACGATCAGATTCAAAAACCTAGGCCAATTCGGATAATAACCTATAAAATGAAGTTTAGGAGATTCAGATTGAGAAAATAATGATGGATATGTAACCGAGAGTCATTCTAAGATGTGTCTATTTGATGAACGGATGACTTGCAGATGGATTGAAGTGAAGATGACCAGTGAACGGAAGATGCAAATGGAATGGAAGGAAAGGTCATCCAATTGGAGGGTAGGGTCGCCTAATGATGGTCAGGGTCACCGATTGAAGGTCAAGGTTGCCTATTGAAGGTCAGGGTCACCTATTGAAGGGTAGGGTCACCTATTGAAGGGTAGCATTGCCTATCTGGAGGGTAGGGTTGCCTATTGAAGGGCAGGGTTGCCTATTGAAGGGCAGGGTCACCTATCTGGAGAGTAGGGTCGCCTATCTAGCTTTCAGACTCTTAGAACGAGTAGATGGACACTCGAAATGAGGAGATGGACTCTTAGAATAGGGAGATAGATTCTAAGAATGAGGAGACAAATGCTCAAAATGAGGAGACAGATGCTCAGAATGAGGAGAGAAACTCTTGGGATGAGGAGATAGACTCTCAGAATGACTGAACAGACTCTCAGAACTGACAAATGGGAAAGGTCACCTATCTGCAGGGAAAGGTCGCCTATGTACTGGGAAAGGTTGCCTATCTGCTAGGCAAGGTCGCCTATCTTTCAGGAAAGGTCACCTAACTGGCTTTTAGAATCTTGGAATGAGGAAATGAGCTCTCGAAAAGGAGAGGCAGACTCTCAAAATGAGGACACAGACTCTTAGAATGAGGAGACGGATGCTCAGAATGAGATGGACCCTTAGAATGAGGAGATAGATTATTGGAATGAGGAGACAGACTCACATAACGGAGAAACAGATGCTCTAAACGAGTAAAAGGATGTTCGGAATGGGGAAATAGGGCAAGGTTGCCCAACTCCAGGGAAAGGTCGCCCAAGTTAAGGGCAAGGTTTCCCAAGTTACGGGTAGGGTCGCCCAAGTTAAGGGAAGGGTCGCCCAAGTCAACAAAAAGGTCACCTATCTAGTTTCAAACCCTCGTATCAGGGAAACAGATTTTCAGAGTAGGGAGACAAACTCTTAGAATGAGGAGACAGATGCTCAAAATGAGGAGATGGATGCTCTAAATGAGGAGACAGACTCACAGAATGGAGAAATAGATGCTCGGGATGGGAAAATAGATGTTTAGAATGGGGAAATGGGGCAAGGTCAACCAAATCTAGAGCAAGGTCACCCAAGTTAAGGGAAAGGTCGCCCAAGTTAAGGGCAGGGTCACCCAAGTTAAGGGCAGAGTCACCCAAGTCAAGGGCAAGGTCGCTTATCTAGGTTTTGGACCCTCAAATCAGGGAAACGAACTCTTGGAATGAGTAGACAGATTCTCAGAATGAGGAGATAGATTCTCAGAATGAGGAGACAAATGCTTTAAATGAGGAGACAGATTCATGAAATAGAGAAATAGATGCTTGGGATAGGCAAACGGATGTTCATAATGGAGAAATAGATGCTCGAAATGATTGAACGAAATGTGAAATTAGCTTTTTGGGGGGGAAAAATCACCCAAGTTGGGGCAGGTTCGCCCAAGTTGGGACATGTTTTCCCAACTTAAGGTCAGGGTCGCCCAAGTTGGGGCAGGGTTGCCCAGCTTGGTGAAATAGGCTATTTGACTGACAGTGACTTGGGAAAAGGGCAGAGTCACCCCTGTTGAGGGCAAGGTCGACCCTATTGAGGGGAAGGTCACCCAAATGGGGGTGAGGTTGCCTCTATTAGTAGACCTGGACTTAATTCAAATGAAACTGGCTATGGATTAGGACCCAAAACACAACAAATAGCAAGCAAAAAGAAAATGATGACTTGACCAAATAAGAATGTACTGGTTTAGCACAAAAAAGATAGTTCAAACAACACAATCCTAAGATTAGTGGAAATGGTATGGCCAACACGATCCTCTAACTAGGTTGAACAAGGAAAACTAGGGAGTCCTTGATATACACATGGTACATGAGGCACAACCGTGAATACCAGCCCGTCTACAAGCGTGAGTCGAGAACCCCAATGAGATATTGAAGGCTTGGACCAACTCTTCATGTCTTATCTAGGTATCACCCTAGCTTTGATGCTCTTCCAGAAACGATGTGACTGGATTGGGGAACAACTTTGGCTCTCCTCCCTTTATATACCCCACTGGTACACGTGGTTGGGATCATCCCTTGGGGTGATGAAATCCCCAAGTAGGTCCCGCTAAAAGGAGAAAACTAAATGTCTTTGGCTACTCCCCACGCTCACACAGAGTGCAAGGGGAAAGCTTGAATGAAGTAGTGCCCTTTGCGTAACAAAATGACTAAGCAAGCTAAGATTTCTCATCACCCAGGATCGCCAAATGATGTAAGGGGATTGGATACGTCAATAGCTTACTTGACAAGGAAAAAACACAAATGTTGTGACTCCCCCTACTTAAAACTGTGTCTAGATTAATAAGCAAAAATGACAAACAAACTAAACTAAGAACGTTGGGATTGATCATTTTGCAAGAAAAATGTTAGTAGTTCTAGCCTCCATCCTTGGGAAAGTGGGAAACAAATGCATAAATGTTAGGAAAAACATGAACACTCAAAGACAAGATGAGTTAGGGGGTCAGTATTAAGAAAAATAGCAAGAAACAAACTCTGAAAATGATTAGAAGAAAGTTAGTTGCTAATGAATATTAGGAGCCAACTTGTATAAGTTGGAGGATGTGACACATCCTAATCATGGATTAGACATGTGCACATCCCTAATGATGGGATTAGGAGGTGGATTAGGATTAAGGAAAAGTGATGGAGGATGTGACATGTGAGGAATTAAATAAATGTATTATTTATTTAATTCTTTGAGGAAAAGGGGGATAAAGGGTAAGTTATTTAATTATTTAACTAGATACCTTAGGGATTTAGAGGAATTTAGGGGTATTAATTAAATAATAGTAATATTACTTAATTAATGTAAGTAAGACGATATTTATATGAAAAGGGATAAATTTGGACAAATGTGAGTGTCCAAATTTAGGTGTCTATAGATGATATGATAGTTTTCTGATGGCACTTGTGGCTACAGATTCCACCTGGTACAATGATGTTCTGTAGCTATACTTTTCCAGGCAAACCTGCTATATGCAGGGTTGTGAGCACACCATTATTGAGAGATATTTACTAGACAGGGTGGCTTGGCAATTTGGAGAGGTTCAAGACAGGCCAGATGATGCCTACAGGGATATGTTTGTGATGTCTACTCATGAGGTTCCCATATAGGGATCTACCATTTCCGCTCCCAAGGTAGTCGAGAGTTTCAGATAGTTAGTGGCTTAGCCTTGGTTCTATGATCAGGTTTAGGTGGTAGCATAGACTATGTCTGCTTATGATGCTTGATTTGTACCTCCGCGATGTTTGATAGATCTAGCGGGTGCTCCTCCATGAGGGAGGCCCAGAGGTAGGGGGCCAGAGGCAGAGGATAGGGATAGGGTGGCTAGGATGACCAGGATGAGCAGGTTCCAAGGGCCCCACCTGGTTAGACAACAACCTCCAGTTTAGCAGCAGGTAGTGTCGCCACCACCGCTAGATGCCAGAGATGGAATAGGTACATCAACTATAGCAACATGTACAAATTTTAATTGGTGAGCAGTATGAGGCCCACCAACAGGTTTTGGTTATTATTGTTGAGAAGGACCAGGCATGGAAACAAGTTGCGACCATCACAACTAAGAGATATTAGGCTTTACAGAGGGTACAAGTTGTGACCATAGAGAGGGATCAGGAGGTTTCCTGATGCTAGAAGATAGAGGCTATGATGGTGGCCACACATGGTAGGACTGTTTCAGTGAGATTATATAGAGAGGCCATGACAGAGGCCGCATATTATAGGAAACATTACCATCAGGATGTACCAAAGGCACTTAGACAACCTGATTTTTCATAGCATAGTGATGCACGACCGAGAGCTGAGGATCAGCTTGAGAGGCAGGCATGAGAGGGTAGCAACCATTAGGGCTAGCTTTTATGTATAGACACTTTTTTTATTTTGTTGCCCCATTCTTTACCACAGATATACATTCATGGGCTCATTTTTGATAGCCCCATGGATATTGTACTTATGATCGATATACATACACTGATCCAGATTTTGTACCATGAAATTCATTTTTGATATATATATCATACAAATAATGATGATTATGTTGTGATGTGTTCACTTTATTTCATCTGTATGATTGTATGGATACATATGATATGAGATGCTTATAGTTGATCATGTATGGATGCACTTTATTATACCTACGCGATATGCGATGATCATGATATGGATGGATGCAATGTTATGTTCTTTTTTTTTAGTATCTTTTCATGATATGCTATGGGATAAATGATATGTGATGCAAATGATGTGGATGCATTTCTTTTTGTATTTTTATATGCAATTTTATGATTATGATGTATGCATATGGATGTATGAATGCAAATGCCTATGATATGCAATGATTTAAGGTGATTAGAATAACAAATCTATATTATTCATCACAACTCAAATGATAATGCAAAATGTATGATGTGATATGCAATGATTATGTTGATGGATGTTTTATGATTATGCTATGATTATGAGATGCATGTATGTTGATGGTTTGTGGATGCAGGTTGGATCCATTAATGATGTTTTTGTTGACTGTCATGATACTAGGTTAGCATGGAGAGAAGATAGAAGAATAAAGAATGAATGATAGTTGATTTTGATGATTTCTTCAAAAATCCAACAAGTCCATGATCCATCGAGACTTTATTAGAGATGATGATGAGACATGCAAAATGAGGATGAAATGTAGGATGATTAGTTTCTCACACTTCAGGATTGGGATTTTTCGTCGTTCGTTATTGTTTGATATAACACATAGACATGATACATCAAGGTATTGATAACCAGGACCACATTGTATATGTTGGACGTTGTGGTTGTGTTGCTGATATGTGGTTGTCATTGATGTCAACACTATTAGCATTGTTTCTTTAGAAGTTTTATATGTTGAGGATATTGAGAAAATTCTTAAAGAAAGAGTTGTAGGTTCTCAGTGGAATAGTGAAGGTCATGAAGGTTTCTTGCTCAGTACATTGAAGACCAGTCATTATGGAATAAAGGGTTTATTGCTGAGTATATCTAGTTTATCCACTAAAAGTTTCAGAGGTCCGCATGAAGATTTAATCATGTTATGAACAGTTGTGTTCTGATAGTTTTTATGTGGCTTTAGTTAGTGCTCTTGATTGAAGTTGATGTGATTCTAGTAATTTTAGTAGCTTCTGATGCTTCTCTATTGATCCTTGATGCTTTTGGATGCTTCTATATCATACTCTATCTTTGTTGCAAGTCTGTCTTGATCGGTGTACTCGTGGTCGGTGATTTTTCTCTTGTGTGTTCGGGTTTTTGTGTTCTTGGTCAACATGGTGGTTGTAATGTATTGTGAATCCTTGAAGATTAAAATTTGAATGTTTCATGCACTCGAGGATGTTGTTTTGGGCCACAACATAATATTGGCTGATGGTGTTTGATTCACATTGAAAATTTATTTGTAAATTTGGGCCGACATTGCATGCATGTTTTATATTTTCATATCTCTTTGGCCAAAAAATTTGTTGATGTAAACTCCATGTTGCAAATATATAAGAGTTATTGTTTGAGTGAAGTGAAGTGTGCATAAGTGTGAATGTATGCCAGAGAAAGTGCAGATGTGCGAATAGTGTTCTAATCATTCTATTGCAAAGCAGAGTGTGAAGAATTTTGAGCGAAGTGTGAAGGAGTGTTTTTGTGCTTAACCAGAACTATAATTAGACTATTGTAGAAGCTATTTTCTCAGTTCATACCTTGCAGATCTAATCTAAATTTTTGTAAGACAACGTGTCTTCTTTGGGCAGTGATACCTCTTGTATTTAAGTAGTGAGCTCTAGGAAATGTGCCTGAATGCATGTGCATTCCCATTATTCTTCTTTATACTTTTAATAGGGTATAATATTATGGACTAACATCTACTGTGGTTTTTCTCCTAACATCTTTTCCACGTAAAAAATATTGGTGTTCTCTGTGTTTTTGATGTGCTGATTTTTTATGGTTTATTTTTCATTCATTAGATCTGAGATTAAGTTAAGTTTGAAAATTTTAAATATTCTGTGACAACTGATTCACCCCCCCTCTCAGTTGTATATCCTTGTTTTTCTAACAATTGGTATCAAAGAAGGTTCCTCTAAAGAAGTTTAAAAGCTTGAGGTGATCTGAGATGGCATCATACAAGAAGGAAAATCCTAGATTCGATGGAACAAACTACTCTCTGTGGAAAGTTATAATGGAGTGTCATTTGAAGTGTATTGGTGAACCCTTCTAAAATATTACAAAGAACATATATGTTATTCCTTAGAATGGTCCTTCCAATCCTGATGAGATTAAAGAGGCAGAGATTAACATCAGGGCTATTGAAGCTCTGTTGAGTGCTCTGAAAGATTCAGAAATGACAAATGTGATGGATCTGAAGACAACTCATGAGATCTAGAAGATGCTAGAGACTTTGTATGAAGGAGATGCACTTGTGAAGGTCGCTAAGCTACAAAGTTTGAAAGGCAAGTATGAAACTTTGAAGATGGGTGAAGATGCAAATATTTCTTCTTTTATGCAAAGAGTAAATGAACTTGTGATGGGTATTAGATGTGCTGATGGTACCCTGGATGAACAAGAAATTGTAGCTAAAGTGCTTAGATCATTGCCTCCCTCTTACAAATCGAAGGCTCATGCTATTGAAGAGCTCAGATGAGTAATAATTGTGACAAGAGATATGCTGATTTGTAAACTTGCTACCTTTGAGTTGAGTGAGTATGGTGATTCTTCCCCCAAGACTGAATCTGCATTTAAAGCCTTTGTATCTGAAAGAAAAAAGCAAAGATATGATTTGGGAGAAAGTTCTAGAAAGACATTCAACTATGAGGAAGAGATGAAACAAATTGAAGATGAAGAAAGAGAGGTAGAAGAGTTGGAAGCACTGATTGTGAAGAAAGAAGGTAGAGGACAAGGTAAGTATAAAGAAAAGAATCCTATCAAATGTTTTTCTTGCAATAAAATAGGTCATTTTGCTTCAAGGTGTCTTGAAAGATTTCTTAGGTCTAAGCCTAACAAACCTAGATTTCAAAAGAAATGCTATTATGCTGAAGAAGGTTTGATTGATGAAGAATCTGATAAAGAAAATGGAAATGAAGATGAATGGGTTTTCATTGCTGTCAAGGAAAATGGTCTGGTGGCTACTAAATCTGCTAAAGTTGAGAAATCTCTTGCAGCCTAAATTGAAGAAAAGGATGAGTGGGTTATTGACAACAGATGCTCACATCATATGACTGGTGGCAAAAGAAAATTTGTAAGTCTAGAGAAATATGACAGTGGGGTTGTAAGATTCAGAGATAACAATTTTGGTGTGATTCGTGGTAGAGGATCTATTTGTCTTGGTGGTAAACATATCACTGATAATGTCCTTTATGTTTAAGGCTTAAAGCATAACTTGTTGAGTGTTGGAAAAATGGTGGACAAGGTTTATGATATTTAGTTCAAATATGGAAGATGCAGGATACATGGTTGCTCTGGAAACTTAATTGCTTCAGGTACAAAGACAAGAGGTAATATCTTTCACCTGAGTGCTGCTAATGAAATTTTTTTAATTGCTCAAGTAGATGAAAGCTGGTTATGGCATAGGAGGCTGTGTCATGTGAATTTTGATAACATTGTCAAGGTAAGCTCCACTCAAGCAGTAAGAGATCAACCTAAGCTAGTGAAGCCTACTAACACAATATGCAAGAAATGTCAGAACTAGAGTTTATTTTTGGAGCAAAAAACATCATTCTAATGGAGCACTGGAGCTAGTGCATACTAATCTGTGTGGTCCCTCTAGAATTAGAAGTCTACAAGGAGAAAGGTACTTTATGCTGCTTATTGATGATTACTCTAGGATGATATGGGTTGCTTTCTTATGAGAAAAATGTGAAGCATTAGAGAAGTTCAAAAGTTTCAAAGCTATGGCATAGAATGAGACAGGTTTGAAGATAAAATGCCTAAGGTCAAACAGAGCTAGTGAGTTCACTTCCTGGGAGTTCAATTCTTTCTATGAAGAGCATGGAATCAGAAGACAGTTATCTACTCCCCGAACCCCTCAACAGAATGGAGTTGTAGAGAGAAAGAACAAAACAATTTTGGATGCTGCTAGAACAATGATATTGGAAGGAAATGTGCCTCACATCTATTGGAGAGAAGTTGTAAACACTATTGTGTACACTCTAAATCAGGTAAATGTCAATGGTATTTCTGGTAAGACTCCTTTTGAGATGTGGTTTGGTTATAAGCCTACTATTAAATATTTCAAAATCTTTGGAAGCAAGTGTTATATTAAGAGAGATGAGGACATAGGCAAGTTTGATGCAAGGAGTGACGAAGGAATCTTTCTAGGTTACTCTACTAAAAGCAAGGCCTACCAGTGCTATAATAGAAGATTGAGAAAAATGGTTGAAAGTGCGAATTTTAGAGTTGATGAAGACTCCGCTAGATCATCTAGATGCTGTGGATATGATTCAGATGACCAGTAAGATAGTACAAAAAATGGGAAGAATGCTCAGACATAGAATCAAGTTCAAACTGTTATGGTAAATCAAGAAAGTTAGGAAGGAGAGATAAGTGGAAGTGCAGAAGAAAGAATAGAAGAACCAAAAGTGTGAGAGAATCCTAAAATTTTGAGGTATGTAAGGCTAAATCATTATGAAAATCAAATTATAGGAGATAAGAATAAAGGTGTGCAGACTAGAAGAAGGATTTTAGAAGAATATTGTTTGATTTTGAAGACTGAGCCTAACAATGTCAATGAAGCTTGTAATGATGAAAACTAGATGGAAGCTATGAAGGAAGAACTCATGTAGATTGAAAAGAATGATACATGGATTCTTGTTCCCAGATCTAAAGATAAAAATGTGATTGGTACTAAATGGGTCTTTCAGAATAAGCTGAATGAACAAGGTGATGTGGTCTGGAATAAAGCAAGATTGGTATGTAAAGGGTATTCACAAATGGAAGGTATTGATTTTGAAGAAACCTTTGCCCCTGTTGCCAGAATTGAAGCTTTAAGATTATTTCTTGTTTATGCCACATATAAGAACTACAAATTTTATCAAATGGATGTGAAGTCAACCTTTTTGAATGGTGAGTTAGAAGAAGAGGTATATGTTGAATAGCTAAATGGATTTCAACTGATTGACAAGGAAGACATGGTTTTCCAATTGAAGAAAGCTCTGTATGGACTCAAGCAAGAGCCCAGGTATGCCGAGATTGGATAAATACTTACTAAAGCTTGGATTCAATAAAGGTACTGCTGACAACAACTTGTATCATGATAAAGAGTTGATTATTGAAGTCTTTGTTGATGACATTATTTTTGGAGGTGATGATGATCTATGTATGAAGTTTGCTGATGAGGGTATGTGTAGGATCATAATGGAAAAAACAGGCCCTTAAGTGGTGAAAAATTCAGAAAAATCAAAGTTAGGCAACTTGTAAAAATTTGAATAAGTTATCTATATTATTTCAAAACTATGTAAGAATAGAATCTATAGAAAATTGAATGTAGTTTCTAAACTACTAGGTTTATTTTAAAAAAAAAATCTATTTGGTGAAAATTTGAAATTTCAATGCAGTAGTAATTAAATTTTAGGGAAAAAATAAGAAGTAGGTGTTTGTCTAACCACCCTAACCACAATAAAATGATAATTTTTTTTATAATAGTTTAGATATAAGTAGAGGACTCATGTCCCGATGTGATGAATATTTTTTTGTAATTTTTTTCCAAGTAAATAATTAATTATGAATTATTTATTACAACTTTTAAAAAATATAAAAAATCTTATGTTTGACCACCTTAACTTCGTCAAAACTTCATGAAATTCATTTTTTTTTAATCTTATAGTATGCAAAGCATAGAATGTGATGCATTTTTCAGATTCAAAAACTGTGATACCATTTGAAAGCTATAAATGTTTTTCAATCAGTTTATCAATCAGGCCTTTAGTCGTAATTCAAATAGAAAATGAATAATATTTATTTATTAAATTCAAAGTAAAGCATAATTTATATTGGTGGAAAGCTAAGAATCTCCTTTAAAAACCCTTTTTGTTTCATCAATTTTGTGTAAAAAAAAGTCATCAGCCATATACCCATCATATTGCCATTTTTTGGCCCATCATGATCCTGCACATACCCATGAAATGAAAAGTGAATTTGAAATGAGTATGATTGGAGAGATGAAATTATTTCTAGGTTTGCAAGTCACTCAGCTAGACAATGAGATTTTCATATGACAGTCCAAATATGTGAGAAAGTTGCTAAAGAAGTTTGGCATGGAAGACTTAAAGCCTGTGGGTACACCCATGGTAACCATATGTAAATTAACACATAATGATGATTCTCCTAAGGAAAATCAAACAATATACAGGTCAATGATTGGCAGATTGGTCTACTTAACTCATACCAGACCAAACATCATGAATGCTATGTGTATGGTTGCTAGATATCAAGCTAATCCAAAAGAATCTCATGTGACTGTTGTAAAGAGATTTTTTAGGTATCTGAAAGAAACAGTTGATTTTGGCCTTTGGTATCCTAAAGATGATGATCTCACTTTGAGTGCCTATACTGATGTGGATTGGGAAGGAGATGTAGATGACAGGAAAAACACTAGTGGTGGTGCCTTCTTCCTAGGGAAGATGTTGGTATCTTGGTTGAGTAAAAAGCAAAATTCCATTTCCCTATGTATTGCTGAGGCAGAGTATATTGCTACTGCAAATAATTGCACTCAAGTGTTGAGGATGAAACAAATGTTGAAAGATATTAGAGTAGTATATGATGAGCATATTACCATAAACTGTGACAACTGAAGTCCAATAAACATATTGAAGAATCCAGTGATACACTCTAAGACCAAGTATATTTCAATCAAGTTTCACTTCCTGAGGGAGAAAGTGAGTGAGAAAGAAGTTAGACTAGATTATGTACCTACCAAAGAACAAAATGCAGACATTTTCACCAAGCCATTGCCAAAGGATACTTTTGAGTATCTCAGAGGGATGGTAGGGGTGATTATCCCTCCTAATCAGAACTAGAGATGCATTGTATTGCATCAATCCGTGCATTTCATGATCTTATTCTGATCTAGATTGATGTTTCCATGGCTGCTACTCAGGAGGAGTAGTCAGATGTGTAGATATGTGGTTTAGAGCCTATATGTGGAAAGATAATGCTTATCTTTTCCATTGATGTCAAAGGGGGAGAAGAGTAATGTGAAAAATTGCTAATTATCTAGGGAGAAAAGCCCTGTGGGAAGAAGATCATGAGAATAGTTGTGGAAAGAAAAGTTAGAATCTAAGGGTGAGCAAGTGTTGATTGTAAGTTGTGTTGATGGTGTTTTTCACATCATGTGTTCCCATCAATGCCAAACGGGGAGATTGTTGGATGTTGTGGTTGTGTTGCTGATATGTGGTTGTCATTGATGTCAACACTATTAGCATTGTTACTTTAGAAGTTGTATATGTCGAGGATATTGAGAAAATTGTTAAAGAAAGAGTTGTAGGTTCCCAATGGAACAATGAAGGTCATGAAGGTTTCTTGCTTAGTATATTGAAGATCAGTCATTGTGGAATAAAGGGTTTATTGCTGAGTATATCTAGTTTATCCATTGAAAGTTTTAGAGGTCTGCGTGAAGATTTAATCATGTTATGAATAGTTGTGATAGTTTTTATGTGGCTTCAGTTAGTGTTCTTGATTGAAGTTGATGTGATTCTAGTAATTTTAGTTGCTTTCGATGCTTCTCTATTGATCCTTGATGCTTGTGGATGCTTCTAGATCATGCTTTATCTATGTTGCATGTCCGTGTTGATTGGTGTACTCATGGTTAGTGATTTTTCTCTTGTGTGTTCGAGTTTTTGTGTTCATGGCTGACATGGTGGTTGTAACGTATTGTGGATCCTTGAATATTAAAATTTGAATGTTTCGCGCACTCAAGGATGTTGTTTTGGGCCACAACATAATATTGGTCGATGGTGTTTGTTTCACATTGAAAATTTATTTGTAAATTTGGGCCAACATTGCATTTATGTTTTATATTTCCATATTTCTTTGGTCGACGAAGTTGTTGATGTAAATCCCATGTTGTGGATATATAAGAGTGATTGTTTGAGTGAAGTGAAGTGTGCATAAGTGTGAATGTATGCTAGAGAAAGTGCAGATGTGTGAATAGTTTTCTAATCATTCAATTACAAAGTAGAGTGTGGAGAAGTTTGAGCGAAGTGCGAAGGAGTGTTTCTGTGCTTAACTGGAATTCTAATCGAGCTTTTGTAGAAGCTATTTTGTCAGTTCATACCCTGTAGATCTAATTTGAATTTCTATAAGATAGTGTGTCTTCTTTGGGTAGTGAGCCCTCTTGTATTTGAGCAATGAGCTCTAGGCAGTGTGCCTGAATGCATGTGCATTCCCATTATTCTTCTTTATACTTTTAACAGGGTATAATATTGTGGACTGACATCCACCGTGGTTTTTCCCCTTACAGGGTTTCCATATAAAAAATCTTGGTGTTCTCTATGTTTTTTATGTGCTGGTTGTTTATGGTTTATTGTTCATTCATCAGATTTAAGATTAAGTTAAGTTTAGTTTGAAAAGTTTAAATATTCCGTGACAACTGATTCACGCCCCCTCTTAGTTGTCTGTCCTTGTTTTGCCAACAATATATAGTGTAATGGACCTTGACTCGGGAAACAAATAGGATAGTTCTTGTTCACACCTTGACATACGGAAACCTTGTTGGAATGCAAGTTAGAAGCTTCTAAGAATATATTGGACCAAAGCATATGCAATAGTTAGCAATGTACTCCAAACAACCTTCTTACATATAACTAAGCAAGTATGCACCAAGATTATTTTACAAGAGTATCCACAAGTACAACAAACGAAAGATAATGATCGATGCCCCATTCCTTTATCTTTAAATCATTTTTATAGACATCATCGAGAGGTCCTTGTAATGGTCCATTAAGATAAATCATTTGAAAAGATGAAAGACAAACATTTAGTGTTATCTATATCTCTTGCCTAGTTTAAGTTTAGCTAAAGTGATTTCTGATACTGATGTCCATCGTAGGAAGGATACATCCTAGGACATGTTGATCAGAGGTTGTTTGATGTTGGGATGATGATGCTAAGATGAGTTGTTGATATACACTTCACTGACGCATTTACCTATGATCTAGACTTTAGATTTTGATGATTAGGTTCGTAATTTTACAACTTGCCAGACTTGTTTTCTACTTGTTTTTCCAAAGGTTGAAGGTGATGATTGATTTATTATGGGTGAAGGTTTATTTCGGGTGAAAGCAATATGGGATGGATGTTTTGGATTTTCTAGAATATTTCAATGTTTTTGGTATTTTGAAATGTTTTTTGAGGCTATTTTTGGTCTTTTCAAAAATTTATGCGAATGTTTAGGATTTTTAGATTATTTGAGGTTGTCTAGGGGTTTTGAATGTTTTATACTATTTTAGGTTTTTTCAGTTTTCAAATTTTTTTGGCTTTTCTGAATATTTGGATGTTTTGGGATTTTCTAAGCTATTTGGATGTTTTTGTGTTTTCTGAGATATTTAGATGTTTTTGTGTTTTCTGAGATATTTAGATGTTTTTGGATTTTTTGAGAATTTTGACCAAGAACCTATCCTAGGGGTCTCAAGCACTGATCAAAGATAAGCCTTGCCTACGTTATACATGCAGATACCACGTAGTTCGACTAATTCAACCTATGAACAAGATGAAGATATGAATAGTGATGGAAAAGTGAGTTTATTATGATAGACTCCTAAAGATTTGACCTAGGGTGTCTCGAGGGCACATCAATGATGGCCTTGCCTACGTTCAAGCTCAAAGTCAGTGTAGCTCAACAAGGGTACCGCTTTTTGGATTTTTAATGCTCGACCTTTTTACGGTTTTTGATGTTTTATGGATGTTTTAGATTTTTTCCTTTACAATTTTCTGAATGTTTTTGGATTTTAGCTATATAGGATTTTGTGAATGTTTTTGGATTTTCTAATGAACATTTTACAAATGTTTTTAACGTTTTTGAGATAAGATTTTACAAATATTTTTGGCATTTTATGATATGTTTTGATAACCTCAAGATATACAAGTACCCGATATAATCCATAACGAAATGCCCCTAGTGTGACATGTTAGACTACTTCAATAAAGGCAGGACAAACTAACCTTTGGAATATGCCAAGTAGCACTAAAGGGTTTATGATACCTCACAATATCAAGCTATGATAAGGACACGGTTAAGCGATGGATGGAGAGTGATGTAAAGAATGAGAGGACAAGAGATCCAAAGAATAGATGGAGGTGCTTTATTTACGAAAGACACCCGCTTGCTAGGTTTTCACCAAGATACTTTCCCAAAGCGCCACCGAAGTGGTTTTTCACTAGAGGTGATTTTTTTCTTTATTTTTTCATTCCTTTTTCTCATTTCTTTGGATTTTGATCATTTTTTTATTTTTTTGTATTTTTAGATTTATACCCTTAAAGATTGGGCATAATTTTTTTTGAAATGCAAGTTGTTAGTTGGTTCCTATAAGGGTTCAACTTTAGTGGTTGAAAATTGGTATGCTCCTGATCCATAGCTTGTTGTGATGACAAAGGGACCCAACCAGTTAGGTTCAAAATTTCATTTGTTGTCTTGATCTAGAAGGTTCTTCTGATTATGCTTTAGGACAAGATCTCCTACTTGAAATGACTGAAATTTGATCCTCTTGTTATAGCTCTATTTCAATCAATTTTGATATACTTGCAAGTGATTGAGGGCGTCAAGACAATGCTCATCCGAGAATTCTAGTTCATTAAGCTAAGACACTTTGTATTCTTCCTCAATAATTAGGTTATGTAATGATACTTACAATGATGGGAGCTCAACCTTAATAGGTAGGATAGCTTCTGATCCATAGACCAAGGAGAAAAGGGGTTGCACCGGTTGGTGCACAGATACTGGTTCACTAAGCCTAGAGAGCAGGATTTAGCTGCAGATGCCAGTCAAAGCTAGCTTCATTCACTATTTTCTTTAGGATTTTTAGGATAGTTTTGTGTGTAGCTTTGGATTGGCCATTAACTTGGAGATAGTATAGGGTAGAGAATCATTGTTGGATGTTGAATCTTTTGCACAATCTTTCACATCCTGATTTTTAAAAGGGGTTTTGTTATCTAAGATGAGAGTTTGCGGAACACCATAATGACATATTAGATAGTTCAAGATAAACTTTGCAATTTGTTTCCCTGTTATGTAGGTCATAAGAATGGATTCTACCCACTTAGTGAATTACTCAGTGGCAGTTATGATAAACTTGTGGCCACTAGATGAGTTGGGGGGATTTTACCTATGAGGTCAAGTCCCCATTGTGAAAAAGGCTAGGGTGTGATCATTGGCTGCAATTCTTGAGCTGGAGCATGAATCAAATCCCCATGCTATTGACATTGGATGCACTTATGCACATACTGATGGGCTTCCTTTTCCATTGTTGGCCAATAGTACCCCATCCTCAACAGTGTCTTAGCTAACATCGTACCTCTAGAATGGGACCCACATATGCCATTGTGTACTTTTGTTAAAGTAGTTAAGGATTCCTCTTGGTTAAGAAATCATCGTAATCTCCCTTTGATGCTTCAACGATAAAGGGTATCACCTAGGATCACAAATCACGATGCCTTTTTAACAAATCCCTTCTTAAGGTTTGAGGTGATATCAGAAGGGAGGATTCCTCTGCTTAGGTAAGTGAATATGTCATGATATCATGGGGATCTAGGACCAACAATGACAAACACGAATTCAGATTTAGGGATTTCAAAAGTTGGTATGAGAAGTTCTACCAAGAATTCACATTGGAGGACATTGTTCAACATGTCTTATAGTGATCTGTTCATTGCCATGGCTTCTGTTGGTCTTTTAATTAGGCGAGGAATGTACTCAAAAGTTATGGGTATGAAAAGGTCCTTGATATTTTCCATCATCCTTTTGTAAGGAGTAAGCTTGTCATCCTTAGTGTGATAGTTGTCATTGACTTGGTTGATAACCAGCCGCGAGTCTCCATAGACTTTCATCTCTTGTATCTGCCACTGAACTGCTATCCTCAAACCTATGATTAGGGCTTCATACTCATCAATGTTGTTAGTACATGAGAATGATAGCCTGTATGATTTCAAAATGCAATCACCTTGGGGGGGTGATGAAAATAATTTCTGCTCTGGATCCATGTTGGGTGAATGATCCATCAAAATACATCTTCCGTTGAGTTGTGAGATCAATAAGGAACACTGATTCATTAGGGAACTCAAATATTAGAGGGTTCTCAACATCGATAGGTTCTTTCGCTAGTTGGTATGCGATCACTTGTCCTTTGATTACCTTGCACTCCAAAAACTCTATGCCAAATTTTTCTAAGATCATCACCCATCTGGCCATTCATCCTGTGAGAGTTGCTTTAGATAATAGGTATTTCAATAGATCAATTTTTGCAATGAGCTTGATTTGATGTGATAGCATGTAGTGCCTAAACTTTTGTGAAGTAAAAATTGCTAGGCATGCTTTCTCAATAGGTGAATAATTCATTTCGTATCCCACCAAGGTTCTATTGATGTAGTAGATGGTCCTTTCCTTTCCGTTTTCATCATGCTGTTCCAAAAGTGTTCCTAGTGCTACTGGTATTGCTGAGATATACAGGATTAGTGGCTTGTTCGGTATTGGTGGCATGAGCACTGTAGGTGTTAGTGGATAATATTTGATCTGCTGGAAAGCTTTATCGTACTTCTCATCCCACTTATAGGTTATCTTAGGCTTTATGGAGAATATGCGAAAAGGGGTGGATTTTATCTGATAGCTGTGCTATAAACCTTCTGATGGACTGCAGTCTGCCTTGTAATCCTCTCATTTTCTTTAGTTTTTGCGGTGGTTCCATGTCTAAAATGGCTTTTACCTTTGCTAGATGAATTTCTATCCCTCTTTGTGAGATGATGAAGCCAAGGAGTTTCCCTAATGTGACCCCAAAGACAAACTTCTTTAGATTCAGTCGTACCTTGTATTCTTCAAGCTTGTCAAAGATAGCTCCTAATACTTGTATGTGATCACTTCTCTTCCTTGATTTTTCCAAAATATCATCCACATAATATTCAACTATTTTGTGGATCATGTCATGAAAGATGATAGTCATTTCTCTTTAATAGGTTACTATTGTATTCTTTAACCCAAATGGAATCACATTTGAGCAATAGGTTCCCCATGGACAAGTGAATATAGTTTTATGTTGATCCTCATTGGTGATTATGATCTAATTGTAGCCTAAAAAACCATCCATGAGTGATAGCATTTCATGCTCGACTGTTAAGTCCCAAATGAAATCGATGTTAGGAAGAGGGAAATCATTCTTTGTACATGCTTTGTTTAAATCTCTAAAATTAGTACATATTCTGATGTCCCTAGTGGGTTTTGAGATTGGGACCAGTTTGAAACCCACTTAGGACAATCTATAGGTTAGATGAAGCCAATGTCAAGAATATTTTGCAACTCTCGTTTGACCAAGAGTGCTATTTGAGGGTGCATCTTCCTTAATTTCTGCATAACTGGCTTGGTTTCAGGATAAATTGCTAAGTGATGTACAACTAATTTAGCATCAAGGCTTGGCATATCTGTGTATGACCATCCAAAGTTAGCTCTTCGCTCTTTGAGGAATGCTACTGGGTTCTTTTATTCTTCATCTAATAAGGATTCAACATAGAAGCTGATCTTAGGTGCTTCTTTTGTTCCCACATTGACTGGAGTGCCCTTTTCTGCTAGCACTACTGAATTTTTTGAATGCATTGCACTAAGGGGGAGATTGAATCCCTCATCCTTGGGCACCTCAGAGAGGTTTTCACCATTGTATGCATCCTTTATTTTTACTATTTTAGGATGAGAGAGTGCCACTAGGCAGTTTTAAGGATTTGCATGTTAGTTGCATTTCATTTATTTTGCAACTGAGGGATTCAATCATCTCCCCACAATATGCCTATGTATCTGGATCTATATCAAAACCTACTTTATGATCTACCCATGATAAGTTATTATGAATTCCCATGAATTCTAAAATCTCTTCATTATTTTTGAATAAATCCTGAATTGGTGGTCCTTGTTGGTCCATGTCAATGAGTTATGGGTAGACTAGGCATATTTTAGTTGGTAGATTGCTTGGAACAAAGGATGTTATGGATATCATTGAGAGGGTGTTGTTCTCAAATAGGTCAGTAACATCAAGGGGAAGGTCATCTAAGGTTGTATCACATGATGTAGATAACCAAGAGGAAGCCTCAAATCATTTAGCGGAAATACCTTTGCCAATAAGTGTGACCTTGCTAGTAGTACAACCTAAGCCAAGATTCTTTAGTCATTTCTTAAGAACGATGGGTTGTAGAAAACCATTGTCATTCTATCCTAGCTTCTCATTCTTGTTATATACCATTCCCTTCATTAGTTGCAAGCCTTTTTTGTCATCTTCCATGGGAAGTACAGGGACAAGTTGTTCATCTTGATAGAAGAGTTTAGAGATATCTTCCTCATTGACATCTTCTTGATTCAAATCCCCCCACTTGGTGAAGGTAGTAGCTTCCATCTTGACTGTTTTGAGTTCTTTGGTGCTAGATGTGGGTTACCCATGAGACTGAGGAGAAATAGGTAACTCTCCTAAGACAAAGGTGTATTTTAGTAGCTTGTAGTTCCCACAACCATCATCTTGGATCACTACTTTGACATTAGGTATGCTCTGCACAATGGGCATTTTTTCTGCTGAGATAGAGGCCAAGGATTATGGTTCAATAAATGAGCTTGATGGTGTAGGGCCATCGCCATTTTTGGGTATTTGGGGGATTTTATAGAACCTGGCTTCAATAATTTTGTAGTAGGAAAAAGGGTCAGGGTCTCCATGGAAAGTGATTTCTCTGCCTTTGAAAGGAAACTTCACGCATTGATGATAAGTTGAGGCTACAAATTTTAAAGCATGGATTCATGGTCGACCAAGCAAGATGTTATAGGGAAGATCAAGATCAAGCACTTGGCATGTATTTTCTGTAATAAGAGGTCCCACTTGGATGGGAAGTGCAATGATTCCTTATGATACCCATTCTTGGTCATCATATGCCCTAATGGTGGTACTCTTTGTATTCTCAATAGTATCTTTTGAATAGCCTAGATGTTCGATTAACTAAAGGGTACAAATGTTCAGACCAACACCTCCATCTACCAAGAATCTTTTGACTTTGTTTTTATGATTGACAACCTCAAGGTGTAAGGCACATATATGAGATGGTTGTGATGGTAGGTATTGCCTGGAGAAGGTGAGAAGATGATTGGTGGTATGGCCTACCATAGCTTGAAACTAATTATTATCAATATCCTTAGGGACGGATGACTCGAACAAGGCTTTCCCCAATATTTCCCTATATGTGTAGGGGATAACCTTAAGAGTTGTAAAATTGATATTTGAGTGGGGGTATGCTTAAGTTGGTCTAGAAGATTGTACTTGCTAGGATTAGATGTGGGAAAAGTAGGTCATGTCCTAGATTGAGATGGGACTCCTTGAACGATTATTTTTCCACATCATGTGGTGACTCCACATTTCATACTAGCTCCTTTGATGGTGGCAACAATAATGATGCTATCGTAGGAGGAAAATTGATCTGTATAGGATCTAGACTAGATTGCAGTATTTAAATGCTTAACTTTTACAATGCTTTTACAATGATTATTCCAAGTTAATTAAATCAAAATTAACTTATGGAAATAACAAAATGAAAGTAATAACAAGGTGATTATAACAGAAAGGAAGGAAATGAAAGAAAGAAAGAGAGAGAAGAAGAGAAGTGCAAACAGTTGATAACGGAGTTCGTCACGAAATGTGACTACGTCTCCGGGTCCACTCCAATAGAGAGACCGATCCGATTAACTCCAAAATCAATTACAAAGCACCACAATCATTCTCCAAGCACTTCGGCAGCATAACAGCGCTCTGACGTGCAAGAATGACTCAAAGAATCTCCACAAGACCTCTCTTTCGTCTAACTCCACAGCTTCAAGACTTCGTCACCTCAAAAAAAATTTGATTCCACTCTCACCTCACACTCCCCTTAAATACAAAAAAATTCCTCAAATTGGTTACTAACCAATTGATTTACAAAATATTTCCCAAATCCACCTTATCTCTCTAAAATACATAATAATCTTTAACAATCCCCCTAAAATAACTTAATCTCCCATAAAAATCTTACAAATCCTTAATAATCTCTTAACAAAAATATTTAAGCCCTTCAATAATATTTTTCCATCGGGCTTTTGATTTTTTAGAGAGATTATACTTTTATAAAAAGTTATTTGTTTTATAATTATAGGGAGTTTGTTTTTAAATTAAAAGGTAATCGATTTTGAAAAACTAGACAAAACAAATCAGCGCCAAATATAGGATAGAGCCATCGAATGGCGCAGTGGTGGCTGATCATTTTGGGAACCCGGCGGTTCCAGGTTCCACTCCCGGCCGTCGGCAGTTTTAAAACAAACTTTGAACCAAGCACTTAACAAAATAAACCGCTTTCCGTTTATAGTTAACAGCGACGGGTGTAGCACAACGGTGCCGCGGATTTCTCGCGCATGGGTGGTTGGGGGATCGAATCCCCCCCAACAACCTTTTGTTATAAACTTGAAAATTCAACCATCGGTGGAGGTGAGGAAGACCACGTGGCACTCTCTGATTAGTCCACATGGCAACAATTGATGAGTTGTACTCGCTGACTAGGATCTTACCGGATGCCACGTGTCTGAGAACAATTTGTTGATGCTACTGACGTGTTGCTGACTCTTAGCCGACGTGTCACTGACTGGACTGTACATTCTGCCAACTCGTCACGCCACGTGTCCAAGCCCGATTCGCTAAACTGCTGACTGGACTGCTGACTAGGCCGCCAACAAGGATGCTGACTGTGCCGACCGAATGCTGACAGTGCTGATGACGTGGCGTATGAATGCCACGTGTCAACCTCCCATTGGGTCCGTACGATGATGAAAGATACCACGTGTCAAATTTTGATCCGTCCACTTCACTGTCCGTACCGTACGGAATGCTGACGTCAACATCCGTACGGTCAAAGTCAACCCTTCATAGCACGATCTTTGACTGATGATAACTCTCGCCTACGATGTCGGATTTTGACAAAACGAGTTGTGTTGGAAAGCTTGCGATGAGCTCTTCCCGATGATGCCAACTTTGAAAACTTTTGACGACATCCATTTTTCACCTCCTGGATGCCCCTGATTCTAGTTTGATCGAAAGTTTGACTGGCTATAACTCATGCAAACGGACTCCTTTTTGCTCCGTTCGAGTTGCATTGGAATCAAGATGCCGAGATCTTTCTGATGGTGTAGATTTTGGAGAGAAATGAGACACTTCAATTTTCACTAAAAAATGTCCATCGGATCAGGCCTCCCCACTGAAGACCTTTTGGACCTCCAAAAGTGACATTTACTCTGACAATAAGTGAGGACTTGGCCTCCCCACTTGTCTTGTATCCTCTGTACATCTACATACCTGGCTCACAAGCACAATGAAGACTGCTACAATATTGTTGAACATAAACATTATTCTATCACTTCCATAAGCATCTACATCAATTGCCGTAGCCACTAACCAACAAAAATTGACTAGCATCAAGCTGAACAACAATGCAGAAATGAAAGAGAATAAGTCAACAACATATCGATCCTTCACAATAGTAACATTTTTACCCAAGGATTCATCAATGCTTTCAAGCATCTTTTTCTCATGTTGTACTGCAAGTGCATCCTGCAACATCTGACCCTGGTTAGCTACTCCAAGTTCAAGTGTAGAATCACCTGTACTGACAGACATAAGAGTTAACTCTTTACTTGCATTAATTACCCTCTTTAACTGCCTTGTGTTTGCAAAAGAATGATCAGTCTTAATCTTGTGAGAATGTACAATATACTGAATGCCATCTTTAAACAAGTGATAATGATTTTGTTGCCTGTAGAAGATTGCTTTTCTGTCATAAAGATAAGGGCTACCAAGCACTATCCCACAGATATCCAATGGAACTACATCAAACTGTACTTCATCCACAAATTTACTAGTGATTGTGAATCTTAAGGTGCATTGTTTTGTTACTTGCAACTTATCATTTTCACAAATCCAACCTAGTGGATAAGGTTTCTTAAGTTGTGTAGTTTTTAATCCCAAGTTCTTTACAACACTTTCTGAAATTAAATTAACCTGAGATCCACTATCTATGAGTGCATCAATTTTACTGTTCTTAGCACCAACCCTTAAATGAAAAAGCTCATTCCTTTTTACATCTTCAGAGAAATCATTAACTGTAGAAGAAGAAGCACAACTAGCAACAGAAACACCAGAAATAGAAGCTTTACCTTTTAACCCCATAGCTGTTATCTTAGTCTCATCATCTGAATCTGAACCAAGATCCATAACAACATTTGTGGATTTGTCCTTACCCTTCTGTTTCTGATTCGTCTTTGAGCCCACTTAGGCCTCAGTTCAGGGATGTAACTTCCAGCAGTGATCTTCATCATGACCTTCCTTGTCACAATGAGTGCAAGAAAGCTTCTCATCCTTCTTAACTGTAGCTACCTTCTTTCCTTTCCCTGTCTCTGCATTCTTAGAAGATTTCTTTACATCATTATCAAACTTATCAATAAAAGATCCTTTACCCCTTGACTCTAAGTGTGTAGCTTGAACAGACACTTCATCCAAATTGCAAGGGTTCAATACCAAAATGGAATGCCTAAGGTAGGAATGCAAACCTCCTATGTACTTCCAAGCGTGTCCGGGTATACAAAGGAACATTCAAAGCAATAGCCCTTTTCCTGAATTCATGGGTGTACTCTTGGACAGTTTGACCTTTCCCTTGCCTAAACATTTGCCAGTCCATCATTAACTGTTGCATATGTCCTAGGGGATAAAACTGCTTCTTAAGAGCATTAACAAACTCTGCCCAAGTTAAACTGACTCTACCATGTTGTGAAACTTCTGCCTTAGACTTACTCTCCCACCAAGTTAAAGTTGTACCTCCTAAACGAAGAGTAGCTGATTGGATCCTATCAACATCATCTAATAGGTTCTGGACTCTACAATAAACCTCAATTTGTTGAATCCAATCATCCAATTTTTAAGCATTAAGTTCACAATATTTAGGCAAATCAAATTTTACATCCAGTTTAATTTTAGGTTTATACCCACTTTTGAAAGGATTAGAAGAAATAGAATGAGGAGAAGATGGAGAAGAAGGAGAAGGAGAAGAGGGAGGAGAAGAAGAAAAGGGATGATCTTGTTTCTTTCCACCATCTCTATGTTGTTCCTCTTTCTTGTCTTTGCGATCTTCTTGCTTCGACGAACCTTCTTCACGTTCCTTCCGTTCTTGTCTCTCCTGAAAAAGAATGTCCACCTTAGCCTTCATCTCGAGGAATGCTTTTCGAAACTCCTGCTCACTGATTTCTTCAGGAACCTCCATTCCAGAAACTGACATCTTCGAAAATGTTCTTCGCTTCCCGATCTCAGGATCAAAGTCTTCGAGCTTGCCTTCACTTTTCTGAATCCTGGATCTCGTTAGCATTCAAAAAATAAATAACTGCAATAATAGTCACCCAAAAGCTCTGATACCAACTTGATCTGTATAGGATCTAGACTAGATTGCAGTATTTAAATGCTTAACTTTTACAATGCTTTTACAATGATTATTCCAAGTTAATTAAATCAAAATTAACTTATGGAAATAACAAAATGAAAGTAATAACAAGGTGATTATAACAGAAAGGAAGGAAATGAAAGAAAGAAAGAGAGAGAAGAAGAGAAGTGCAAACAGTTGATAATGGAGTTCGTCACGAAATGTGACTATGTCTCCGGGTCCACTCCAATAGAGAGACCGATCCGATTAACTCCAAAATCAATTACAAAGCACTGCAATCATTCTCCAAGCACTTCGGCAGCATAACAGCGCTCTGACGTGCAAGAATGACTCAAAGAATCTCCACAAGACCTCTCTTTCGTCTAACTCCACAGCTTCAAGACTTTGTCACCTCAAAAAAAATTTGATTCCACTCTCACCTCACACTCCCCTTAAATACAAAAAAATTCCTCAAATTGGTTACTAACCAATTGATTTACAAAATATTTCCCAAATCCACCTTATCTCTCTAAAATACGTAATAATCTTTAACAATCCCCCTAAAATAACTTAATCTCCCATAAAAATCTTACAAATCCTTAATAATCTCTTAACAAAAATATTTAAGCCCTTCAATAATATTTTTCCATTGGGCTTTTGATTTTTTAGAGAGATTATACTTTTATAAAAAGTTATTTGTTTTATAATTATAGGGAGTTTGTTTTTAAATTAAAAGGTAATCGGTTTTGAAAAACTAGACAAAACAAATCAGCGCCAAATATAGGATAGAGCCATTGAATGGCGTAGTGGTGGTTAATCATTTTGGGAACCCGGCGGTTCTGGGTTCCACTCCCGGCCGTCGACAGTTTTAAAACAAACTTTGAACCAAGCACTTAACAAAATAAACCGCTTTCCGTTTATAGTTAACGGCGACGGGTGTAGCACAACGGTGCCGCGGATTTCTCGCGCATGGGTGGTTGGGGGATCGAATCCCCCCAACAACCTTTTTTTATAAACTTGAAAATTCAACCATCGGTGGAGGTGAGGAAGACCACGTGGCACTCTCTGATTAGTCCACATGGCAACAATTGATGAGTTGTACTCGCTGACTAGGATCTGACCGGATGCCACGTGTCTGAGAACAATTCGCTGATGCTACTGACATGTTGCTGACTCTCAGCCGATGTGTCACTGACTGGACTGTACATTCTGCCAACTCATCACGCCACGTGTCCAAGCCCGATTCGCCTAAACTGCTGACTGGACTGCTGACTAGGCTGCCAACAAGGATGCTGACTGTGCCGACCGAATGCTGACAGTGCTGATGACGTGGCGTACGGTTGCCACGTGTCAACCTCCCATTGGGTCCGTACGATGATGACAGATACCACGTGTCAAATTCTGATCTGTCCACTTCACTGTCTGTACCGTACGGAATGCTGACGTCAGCATCCGTACAGTCAAAGTCAACCCTTCATAGCACGATCTTTGACTGACAATAACTCTCGCCTACGATGTCGGATTTCGACGAAACGAGTTGCGTTGGAAAGCTTGCGACGAGCTCTTCCCGATGATGCCAACTTTGACAACTTTTGACGACATCCATTTTTTTGCCTCCTGGATGCCCCTGATTCCAGTTTGACCGAAAGTTTGACTGGCTATAACTCATGCAAATGGACTCCTTTTTGCTCTGTTCGAGTTGCGTTGGAATCAGGATGCCGAGATCTTTCTGATGGTGTAGATTTTGGAGAGAAATGAGACACTTCAATTTTCACTGAAAAATGTCCACCGGATCAAAAATACATTGGAATAGGTATGCTGCACATTTGTGTAATCCTTAGCTTTATCGCTATTATTTGATTTGTTAAGATCTGGCATAGGATTCTTATATATCTTAAGATCATGGTTCCCAACTGGTGTCTCAATAGATATGGTATCATTTTCTATGAGATCTTGGATGATGTTTTTGAGCCTCTTGTAGTTTTTTGTTTTGTGTCCTTTGATTTTATGAAAGTCACAAAGGTCCTTTTCGTTATACTAGGATGGTTTCTCTTGTGGCTCTAGGTAGTTTTGAAAGTTGTGAAGTGTTATCAGATTTGACTCTACCAACTTTTTCATGATAGTCTCGATGGGTTTAGATATCTGTGTGTACTTTTGTTTAGGATAGTTGTTCTTGTTAGGGGTTCACCTTTGCATTTTAGTGTTATTGATCTGATTGTTCTGAGGAGGTGTTGTTTGGTGCACAATTAGCTAGAGATGTTAGCAACTTGATTGTTATTAGGTCTAGGAGCACTTAGAATTACCTTAGCATCTACCACACCATCATTTGTTATGTTTTTGTTCTTTGCCCATGCACGAGGCTTGTCATTTGAACTTGTTGATGGGTAGTTGTCTTTGTAAACTTGGGTATTTCCTTGTGAGATTAGAGCTCTCTTGATGTTAAGGGCTCTAGGGACAAGTTCGTCATAAGATGTGATGCACTACATTTTCAAGTGAAATGATAGATCTGGATCTAGATTGGCTATGATGATTCCCACTTGTTGTTCATTGGGAAGAGGCCACTTCATTTTACTAGCTCATTGTCTCCACCATTGTAAGAAATTGGTGAAAGATTCTCCTTTATTTTGTCTATGAGTATACAGTTCCTCTAGACTAACGTCAATGTCAAGATTAAAGGAGAAGTGATCGATGAATTTATGAGTGATTTCTTGGAAATTTTTGATGCCAAGAGGTAGATGAGAAAACCAATCCATTACATGACCTATTAAACTTTAAGGGAAGAGGTGCATTAGATAAGAATCATTGTAGGCCACCTCCATGCACTGTATGATGTTAAATTATTTGATATGGTCCACATGACTTCCTCTCCCTTTATATTTATTGAATTTGGGGATTTCAAAACTAGGAGGGAATGGTAACATTGCAATATTTCAATCAAATGGATATGGACACAGGTTTTGTGTATGGGGATTCTTTGCCTTGCCCATGCGAAGGTCCTACATTTATTGTGAGAGTGCTTTAAATTGCGATTCTCGATCATTTTGTGGGTTGGGTGGAGGAACATATAGTGGGATGATAGATGAGTTGTATGGGGTGTATGATGTTGTAATATTTGGTGATGGTGATTAGGGTAGTGATGTATATGTTCCTAATACATTTGGATTGACGATGTTTAATTGAGGATTATAATAGGAACCTTGTTGTTGTTGTTGGGAATACTGTTGAGCTAGTAAGGCTTGTTGTTGAGCTTGTTTTTCTTAGTGTGCCACTAGGGCTTGTTGTTGGGCCTGTTGTTGTTGCTATGCTACTAAGGCTGCTTGATTGGCTTGATATTGTTGTTGTGCAACTTGTTGTGCTACTAAGGCTACTTATTGTTGTTGTTGTTGTGCTAAGGCTACTTTTTGTGTTGTTGCTTGTTGTTGTTGTTGTTGTTGTTGTTGTGCTAAGGCTACTTGTTGATAGGCTTGTTGTGCTTGCTGTAAGGCTAAGGCATGCACTTGTAATGTGGGATTAGGTGGTTGTTGAGATATCTGTGGAGGGATTATGGATATTAATGTTTTGGGTGGGTAATGGATTGGTGATGAAATGTTGGGGATTCCCTTGGTTCAACATTCCTTGTAAGATGGTACAATGAGGTGGAGGAATGTATGTTTGAGATCCTATTTGATTTGGAAGAGTAAAGGGGACTATGGGAAAAGATGAGGATGATGCCATTAGATTATGCAATTGAAATGAAAAACTAGGACCTTTAGTCCATTGGTTTAATATATTTCCTTGTCCCATGTTTTAAGGATTTCCTTGTGTCAGGGATGTATTACCTGTGTTGACAGGATTTGTTACCAATGGATTGCTTTGAGATGGGTTGACAATGAATGGTGTGGATGTTTTTTATAAAACCAATGGTATGGATGAACCCATTGGAGGGTTGGGTAAGGATGTCCCTATTTTCTTCAAGGGTTGACTATGTGGTATGGTATTGATATGCCCTTGCACGTTGTTTTGAGATACCTTATCCGCACTACTTTGTGTGATGGTAGGAACACTTGTAGTCCTCATGGATGCAAATGAAGAGGGATGCACTTGATATGTCAAAGTAATGATTGAGTAATGAAGATCAAGAGGTGTGTATATTTGTTTAGGATCTTCAGGAATAGAAGGAGCACCAAAGCTAGGTGTCCAAGTGGTTGTGTTAGATGGAGGATTGGTTTCAAGTGTACCCATAAGTGTATTGTTTTCAAATGAAAGAGCATGAAAAAAGTACTTATCAAGGCTTGTTGCAATACTGGGAATTTAGGTTTGATTTAGCCTTGGTGACGGGGTTGTGAAACCTTGTGTTAAATTTTGTGCCACAAACATTGGGAAGATAGGAGCTACATTTTCAAAGGCTTGATGTTCCATAATTTCCTCCCTAGTGAGTTTGAATGGGTTGTTTGTGGTATCTTCTATCTCATAAGGTCTTGATGGGGATGCATGCTATTATGATGGTGTAACTTGATTTATCAGATCAAATTCTAAAGGATTTGGATCACTTGAGGTGAATGTAACTTTGGATTTCTCCATGATTATCTTGTGTTGTGATCTAGTCTTTACCATAAATGTTGTGTCACCTTTGGGAGAGTTGTGTTGGGATTTGTGATGTTTGAACTCTATAGTTGACTCAAATCTAGGTAAAAGAGATGCTCTAAGTCTTTTGGGAGCAATGGTGATAGTGGGGGATGAATAGATGAGTGATGTGTAGAGTTATCTTCGCAAATGTTTTGGAACAACACTTTTGACTCTCTTGATGTTTTGATGTTAGGATAAAGGATGCTTATGAACTTGTAAATATTTAGGGTAGAATCGTGACCTTCAAGATGAACTAGTTAAAGGATGATAACTAACTTTTCTAAATGCATGGAAAAGGATGCATTTCACATACAAAATACGAAATTTAGAGGGTTGATTGGTTTTGATGTTTAAGTAACAAGTGTCAGTGTACTCGATATTTTTGTAAAGTTGGATGAAGTGAAAGATGAAATTTGATGAAGAGGTGAGTGAGACGTTTGACCCAATGTTGAATTTAAAGTGAACCTTTGTTTTGACAAGACCAAGGTAGTGAGAATGATGCTAGACCTCTAAAATATTCAAATCCTAAAGAACCAATGTTGACATAGATGAGAGGATGTATGGGGATGTTTAGAACTATTCGGTTTCTCCTAGCTTGAGCATAAAAGTTTCTTAACAAGCGGTAATGATTGCGATAAAGTATTGAGGCCCACTTCCTACTAAACTGTGAACTACGATACCTACATTTGAAATGATGGGAAGGAGATCTTCCCATATGGATTTTTATTGTGCAATGGATCATTTAGAGGAGTTCAGTATTGTGAAAAAGACAAGGATTTTGACTCCAAAAGAATGCATATAGTTTTGGAGTCCTATTTCTTGAAATGTGTCTGTAAAATTTTGCTACCAACTTGTCTCTATTCTTGTGAAGTGTTACAATATGTTTCTTGAGAGATTTTGGACTGAGATGCCTAAGTCTAAAATGATGACCTGTAGACTTTACTTTAGGGATCCTGACTTTACTTGAGATCATGTAGAAACAGATCAAGTTTATGGAAGAAAGGAATATATTTATTGAAATGCGGGTGGTGGTAATGTGGGCCTTCTAGCGTCAATATCAACTTGTTCCTCTTCTTCTAAAATGGTTGTTGTGTTTCTCCATTGGGTATTTGTTTCTTTTTTTCAAAAGTGAAGCTTCTCAAATTGCTAATGAGATTGGTTTGTTCTCCGTTAATGAGTTCAAATTTTGGCTAAATTATAGCACCTGGAAGATTAGGTTGTTCAATGGGAGCAATCAATCTCCAAATAGTCATATGGGGTTCATTTGTCAATTTATCTTGCTTAATGAGTTTATTTTACCACAATCACTTGTCTGGATTAAGTTTTTCAAACTAAATGTTTATGTCAAAAACACCATTACTTTCACAATGTCCATTTTGTGAGAAACATGAGGTTGAAGCCATAATTTCCTATGTTGTCTTTGGAAAACATGAATTTTGATATAAGTCAAGACATTTAGAAATCTCTAAGGATAAAATCCTTAGGACAAGCAACAATATCAAGGATTTTTCAAGAGGTATCCATATTTAGGCCAAAGTGTTTGAAATTTTGAGTAGTGAATGTTTATTTTTGCATTGTTTTAGAACCAAGAAAAGTGTTAAACTGACTCACAATCATTACAACCCTAGGTTTGAAATGGCTATATTTGCTGAGTCCCCACTCATATTTCTCCAAACACTAAACAATGTGAACAATTAGAGATTTGGTGACACTGGCTCCCCTCCAGGACATACACTTCTCGGGACCACCAAATCTAAAAATTCTTAAAATTTGGAGATCAAAATTATTTTTAATGTTTCTGAAATTGAATAGTATAAATGTGGGGTGGCTTCAGAATGACCGTTCTTGCACTAACAAATATTAAGGATTTTTGGCTTCTAAACAAGGGTTTGTAATAAGGGCTTCCAGTTTAGGGGGTGCAATGATAAACTCTGTCAAGAGGTCTCCCATCCCTTAGAACAAGGGATTTACGCATCATAAAGATATTGGGGGAGAGCTATCATGTACTGCTTCCCATTGATCATAATTTTCTTTGCAACCACACATTTATATTGTGGTTTGGAAGAGCTTGGATTTAGCTCATTACGGCTTGGGTCGTTCCCTCCTTTTGAAGCGGGGAGGCAGGCCCTCTAAAGGTAAACAATAATGAGGAAGTACATCCGTAGTTTGGTCATCTTCATTCATATGAAAAAAGAGAGAAAACATGCTATGCATTTTTCTCACACTCGCAAGGGGGTTCAGTTTTAATCCAAATTGAAAGGTGTAGGTGATTTTGCAAAGTGTTACAAAATGTTTCTGTTTCTCAAGGTCGCCAAATGGCATGGGAGAATTGCATACACATCCAATAACAACGTTGTAAATCACAAAACATAAAAAACAATTGTAAATTTTAACTCCTCAAAGCAATGATGAGTTTGTTTTAAGCACCAAATGAAATATGAAGTTGCCTTCTTCAATTTTAAACCCAAAAGACAATGATGATGTGAGGGTTCAATTTTAATCCCTTTTGTGTGTTTGTTTTAAACCCAAAAAAAAATGATGAGGGTTCAATTTTAGCCAAATTTTAAAATTAATTTTAAGTGCAATTGAAATCTAGTTGGTCTTGTAGCATAGATTTTTGGCACCCACTTGCTTTCTAGCTCTCCTAGGGTTTTTCACGTAGAAGGAGAAATATGGGCAAAAAATGCTTATGTTACATTCAAAGTCAATGCAATATGGATAGAATAAGGATGAAATATGCCTAGATATAATGCTTGAATGCAAGTAACAAATGATATTGATTGACTAATGAATAAAAACCAAAGGAAAATAAATTGTTTGAAAAAACATTGTGTAATGCAACAATGAACTAGAAATGAATGAAAAGCTAAAAATAAATGAATGAAACTTGAAGTGTGCACTTGAAAGCTTCAAGTAGACTGAAAATTCATTCTATAATGTTGTTGATGCTGAAATTTAGGCCTGGCGGGACTCATTCGCCATTCTGGGTGAATCAGTCCCAGTTCTGCCAAACTGTATCAGAACCCATTTCTGACAAAAGGGTACTTAAAAGTGCAGAAAACTCAAAATTGACCCTAGAGTGGGAATCATTCAACACTCATGGAAAATGAGTCCACTTTTGAATTTTTGGATTTTCAAAGGTGGATTCTGAAGCTTCCGATCTAGACTTTGATGCCCTATAGGTGTCTGCTTCTGAAACTCTAATTTTTGGATCTAAAAAATGGATTTTCATTGATATTTTGAATTGATGAATGAGGAGAAGACTTTAGCAACCTTGCAACTTGATCTTCAATGATTTCCAAGCTTCGAAGAAACCTAAATTTGCAAACATACAAGACAAGAGAGAGAGAGATGTTGAATGTTAGGGCATGGGGGTTTGCCTTGGTCAAACCCCTTTTAGGTAATTAAACCAAAATGATGAAAGAAAGGAATGAAACATGCAAAAATGGAATGGATTACCTAGCCATGATGATTGATCTTGAAATTTTGTAATATAACATGTAGAAGCTGCCCTTGAAAGTCTAAAAATTGATGTCTTGATGCCTTGAAATGGTAAAACCCTAAGTTGCTTGACTTGAGAGAGAAGAATAACGAATGACAAGAGATAAGAGATGTGAAAATGAGTTAAAATATTGTATTTATAGGCCATTCACCTTATTTTCCTGTTAATTGGATCCCTAAGGCCGACATGGAGAAAAATTAAACATAAAACCTAATTTTTGCTGCTCAAAACCCCAAAAATGGCTCAAATGGGACTCATTTTCCAATAATGGAAAATGGGTCCCATCTAGATGGGACTAATTTGCCACTAATGGTGAATGGGTCTGACAGGGGTCATTTTTGCTAGCTGGAATGCTGAGAAGTAAGAAAATTAGGCTTATATGATGACTATGTCGGTTATTTGATCAAATTATGCCTTGGGATGCACAATATGGGTTAATAGGGGGCTATTAATGATGATGTAAATGTTAAATAGGGCTTGGGACACATAAATCAATGTGAAAGTGTGATTTAATACACTTTACAACACTAAAATGAGGTCCAGATAGCCTAGAAAGGCACACAAACTAATTTGAATGTGCAAGACACATTACAACACTAGTTTATCATTAAATTTAATTCAAGAACTTTCTAGATTGATGTAATAATATTATTAAACAAATTTTATAATGTTGAATTAGGAATAAATAAGTTAATTAAGTCTAGAAAAGTGTGAAAGTCCTTTACCAAACTTTACAACACTTTTACAAGACGTGGTTAAAAACATGTTATTCAATTTGCAAGGGTCCAAGACCTAGTGTGGATGCATAAAATACCTCACAACACTAGATTAAGACCTCATTAAGTCTATTTTATAATGAATTAATCCCATGTCAAGCAAATGGTCCTTTTTTCTATGACATAGGTCCTAAGTTGTAAGTTTTTAAAACCCAATGGAAATTTAGTTGTCCTAAAGCATAAAGAAGAAATCATGAACATTGGGTTATAATTTCCCCAAAATGTTAAACGCTTGTTACAATCATAGAATTTCAAGATAGGGAATCTTTCTTCACTTTAGCTTCATGTCTTTCAACCTACAAAACCCTATTAGTCTAACAACCAGAACACAGTTAGAAGTGCATTAGTGATCAGATAAATCAAGGAAATTAAAGCACATGTCAAAAAAATGATCATTAAAATTCTTACCCTTGTTGGGCGTCGCTGAACACGATAGCATCACAATTTAAACTCTAGGTGTTGCTTTGGTGAAAATGCGTGTCGTTCTACAGCAAAAACATAGAGCATGATAGCATTGAGATTTTGTTGGGTGTCGCTACACATTGTAGCATTGCATTTTGAAATTTGGGGGCATCATCATTTACAGTTTTCAATACCTCTATATTAAATCGGTGTCGCCATATTTAAATTAGTGTTGGGATATTTAATCGGCATTGGTGTTTCAAATTGAAATAGCATCTCTATATGGCGACGCTCTTCAAAGGGAATTGCTATTTGTGATTTGGGCATCATTGTATCCTGCAAAATAACAAACAAATGGAATTCGAGCTAAAAACTAGTTAAATTGACAATTTTCCCTCCTTCAAGAACCAGAATGTGAGACAAGGATGGTCAATGTGGGTTGATTACGCTTGATCCATGATGAATCTAAGCATAACTTAGCCACTACACCTCAATCACAAACAAGATCATTCAAATTAAAAGTTAAACTAAGCATTTATTGAAACCGAAAGCTACAAACCATTAAAAAAGTTAAATTCCTACTCTAACCCATTTGAAACTTATCTTGTTTTGGAATTGGCATCATGTTGATGTAGAACAATGACCCTTTGCCAATCCCTTGATTAGTGAGCTTGTTTCAATTGATTCTATGGAAGAGAATTGATGAAACCATTGTGATAAGTGGATGAAAACCTAGTTTATGCTAAATTAAACATGATGCAAGCTAAGTTAGCATGATTTTATGCTATAAATTAACTGATTATGCAATTTCTAAGCTAATCTAAGCTAATTCTAAGCTAAAATATAGAAACCCTAATTCATATACAAACTAAGATGGATGCATGGAAGCACTTAATGGATGCTTTAAGATATTATGCAATTATAAATAAACTAAAAAAAGTGAAAAGTGAGTAAATTGTGAGTGTGGATTCAAGTGAATTCAACAAAATAATTTTGCAATTGAAATATGGATCCATTTGTCTCCAAACAGTGCTTTATTTACAGGAGAGAAAATGAGAAATGGAGGGTTGGGATCAAAAAGATCAATCAACGGTTAAAGATGAAAGGAAGTAGAGGCATGGATCATGGATTCTCATCAACAGATGAGAATGCATGATGGGTTTTAATCAAGGGCTCACATTTGCTTCAAACAAACATACTTTTGACCTGCTCACATGTGTCAAAGGTGACTTGTTCAAAAGGTTAAAGGTTAAAACTTGCATTAGAAGCTAAGTGAAAATATCCCTTTTTCAAATGGAGGAATAAGAATATTCCTTGGAATATTCATTTGGGTGAGGATAAAAGGCATTTTGTAAATTAAAAGAAATTATTAATTGTCCAAAAAGGGGATAAGGAATATTCCCCTTTTAGAGGAAAATTAGTTTAATTATTGATTAAACAAGGTTTAATTGCACAATTATGAGATTAGAAGAATTAAAGTGTGATATTCATTAAATTAAATGATTTAACAAATGGGGGAGAGATGAAATGATATTTAATTAAATAACTTAGGGTTATTTAATTAAATAAGATGACTTAGGATATTAATTTAAATATTTTGATTTATTTAATTTAATGAGATGAAATATTAGCGTGAAGGGGGAGGAATTAACTTGATTTTGATGAATTAGGTTAATGGACAAAAATGATGCCATTAATTAAATTAGCTAGGTTAATTTAATTAATTAAGCGAAAAGAGGATGGGTTCAAAGAGGAAATGATGTTAGTAAACCTATTTTGAGTGTATGATATTGTTTAGGACATTTTTCAATGTCTACAATTACATAATTCCATGAGACCATATTTCTTTGAGGAGGTTTTTCAAACAATTCATTTCCTTTTCTATTGTACCACATTTTTTATACATGTCTACCAATACATTTTTATCAAACACTCAATTTGAGAATAACCATGATTTCAAGCTCTCTTGAATGAATTTACATTTGACATTATTTTGTTTTTTGAACTCATGTAATGAAGTGGACAACTAATTTTTATTTCAAAAGAAGTTAAAATTAATGAAAAATGGATACAACTTAATGAAATAGATGTCATGTTACAGTGTTCATTCGAAAGTAATATAATCATCTTGATAAAATTCGATGTCACTCAATGTTCATTCAAGCTTAATAACATGTAAAAGGTATAAAATCATCTTGAATAAGAATCACTATCTTTCAACCATAGGGGTTTGATGCAACTTTCAAACAAAGTCCTTACAACTGAATAAGATACATGTTCATTAGATTGTTCATGTGAAATCTATACAATAATCACGATAAAAAATTAAGACATCACTCAACCATGATGCAACCCTTAAACAGACCAAATGAGTGTGATACTACCTTTAAACAAACCAAATACAACTCCATGACATGCATGTTATTTAGCCTTTGACATGTAATTTGTATTATCGTAATGAACAACAATGAATGTTGTTAACCATAATGCATCAATAAGGAAACAAGGCATACTATATGGGCTTCGTGCACACTAGTTATAATGCACACTTTGCACAAAAGCAATAACACTGATATGATATTATCATAGATTTCAATCAACCTTGACCCACACCAAACTTGCTATATCGTAGTTGATGTCATATATGCCATTGAACATAACACAATTGGGGTTTTGTATTTGGTAAGAATTTGTGCAAGAAAAGAAAGTGAGAGATGATGGTTAAGGTGGATTTGAACAAATTAAGTTGTTGTCCTAAGCATTGAAAACTTTATCAAACAAAGGGATCTTGTTTTCCTAAGCGTTGAAATTGAAGCAAAACAACTAAAGACTAAAATTAACCACTTAAAAAAGGAATGAAAAGATAAGAAGAAAATTTTATCGTCAATGAAAAGGAGGTTAGTCTACTCTAAAAATAGTTCCATTGTGTGTTTATGGGTATGTTTAGGCTATTCATGGCCCTATTTTGAACCCAAACATGTCGAAACAGTTAGAGCTACATTGGACCGACGATATCCCTTAAGAGTCCAAAGTGCAAAAAGGCAACAATATTTGATGAACTACTACTCAGAGACTGTGATGCTTAAAAACTCTTTGTTTGAGGCTATGGGATCATGTTTGGACCCTCTACAATAACCTCTCTCAGTTTTTACTATCTCGAAGGCTTTTTCCTGTGGCGATGAGTTTTCAGTTGAGGAAAAAGTTGTCAGATGCAAGGAGTGTAAAGTTGCAAAGTGGTACAACCTTCATTCTACAACTCATACGACCAAATAGACTATTCGAACATGTCTGGATGGGTACCTTTATGCTAGGAATGTTCCTCTTTTACACCCAAAAATGTTGAATCACTCTGAGCTACGTTGGATGGGTGATTTCCCTTAAGAGTCCAAAGTGAAAAAAGGTAGATATCTTTGATGGGCTATTACCTAGAAACCGTGATGCTTACAAACTCTCTATCTGAGGCTATGGGATTGGGATGGGACCTTATTTAATAACCTCTCTCATTTTTTTCTATCTCAGAGGCATTTTCTTATGTTGACAAGTTTTAAGTTGAGGAAAAAGTTGTCAAATGCAAGCAGTGTAAAGTTGCAAAGTAGTGCAACATTCGCTCTGCAACTTGTACAACCAAACAGGTTGTTCCAACATGTCTAGATCGGTATGTTTATGCTAGGCATGGTCCTCTTTTGCACCCAAACATAATGAATCACTTTGAGCTACATTGGACTGATGATTTCCCTTAAGAGTCCAAAGTGCTAAAAGACAACAATCTTTGATGGGCTATTTCTCAGAAACCGTGATTCTTATAGACTCTCTATCTGAGGATATATGATCATGTTGGGACCTTCTACAATAACCTCTCTCAGTTTTTCTATCTTGGACATGCGTTTTCCCATGGTAACAAGTTTTCAGTTGAGGAAAAAGTTGTCAAATGCAAGTAGTGTAAATTTTCAAAGTGGTGCAACTTTCGTTCTGCAACTCGTACGACCAAACAAACTATTCCAACACATCTTGATGGGTGTGTTTATGCTAGGAATGGTCCTCTTTTTCACCAAAACTCACTAAACCACTAAGAGCTACATTGAACTGATGATTTCCCTTAAGAGTCCAAAGTTCTAAAAGACAACAATCTTTGAGGGCTATTTCTTGGAAACTGTGATGCTTACAGACTCTCCATCTAAGGCTATGGGATTGTGTTGGTACCTTATACAATAATTTCTCTCGGTTTTTTCTATCTCAAAGGCGTTTTCCCATGGTGACGAGTTTTTAGTTGAGGAAAAAGTTGTCAGATGCAAGTAGTGTAAAGTTGCAAAGCAGTGCAACTTTTGTTCTGCAACTTGTACAGCCAAATAGACTATTCCAAAACATATGGATGTGTACGTTTACACTAGGAATGGTCCTCTTTTATGCCCAAACATGTTGAACTAGCCTGAGCTACATTGGATCGGTGATTTTTCTTAAGAGTCCAAAGTGCTAAAGGGAAACAATATTTGAAGGGATATTTCTCAGAAACCATGATGCTTACAGACTATTCATCTAAGGCTATAGGATCATGTTGGGACCCTCTACAATAACCTCTCTCCATTTTTGATATCTCAGAGGTGTTTTCCCGTGGTGATGAGTTTTTGGTTGAGGAAAAAGTTGTCAGATGCAAGCAGTGTAAAGTAGCAAAGTGATGCAATTTTCATTCTACAACTCGTACAACCAAATGGATTGTTCCAACATGTCTATATGGGTACATTTACGCTAGGCATGGTCCTCTTTTCACCCAAACAAGTTGAACCACTATGAGCTGCATTGGACCAGTGATTTCCCTTAAGAGTCCAAAGTGCTAAAAGGAAGCAATCTTTGACAAGATATTACTCAAAAATTGTGTCACCTAAAAACAATCCTTCTGAGTCTATGGGATCATGTAGGGACCCTCTACAATAACCTCTCTCAGTTTTTGATATCTCTAAGGCATTTGCCTATCCTATCAAGTTTTTAGTTGATGGAAAAAGGGTCAGATGGATGTGATGTAAAGGTGCAAAGGGGTTTAGGGTTTGTTTTGTTCCTCATGAGTAAGTGAAAAAGTGAATCATTTACTCAAATACACTTAACTCATGAAATACACATATGAATACAAAGTATACACATGAAAACATGTAGGTCGTAAAGTATACATTGGAACTCATTAGTGACAAAGTATACACATAAGCTGTAAGGTATACACTTGAATACACGTAAAGTATACACAATACGCATGATATTATCATTCAATAATTGCTATCAAATATAGGATTTACAAAATTCCACGTAGGCATACAACAAACGACCCTAATACATAGTCATTTTCTAGTAGGGGAAGGAAATAGATCATGTGTTGCCTTCGCGGTCGGCACAGTCTTCCACAACAGTAGCATGTTGATGTTCTAGAGTAAAAAGCACTTGTACAAACCATCAAGGTAGTAGTTAAACTACATACAATAGAAACGGTGCTTAGAATAACAAATCTATATTATTCTAAACAACCTAAGTGATGATGAAATGGTAATGCAAACTAGAAAAGATGCTTAGAATAACAAACCTATTTTATTCTAAACAACCTAATTGATGATGAAATGGTAATGCAAACTATAAAATGTGCTTACAATAACAAATCTATATTATTCTAACTTGTCCCATACCTCTGCCAAAGGATCAGAGCTGGCTATTGTTATAGAAACTCCATGATCAATCATGCCAAGAACATAGTAATATACTTCAAATGACAAATCTATATGGTCACAATATAAAAGATTCTTGGAATACAAAATCTATATTGTTCTAATCAACCTAAATGATGATGAATTGGTAATGCAAACTAGAAAAAATGCTTAGAATAAGAAATCTATATTATTCTAATCAACCTAAATGATGATGAAATGGTAATGCAAACTAGAAAAGATGCTTAGAATAAGAAATCTATATTATTCTAATTTTTTGCATACCTCTGTCAAAGGATCAAAGCTGGATATTGTTGCAATAGCTCCATGATCAATCGTGCTAGGAACATCACAATATACTTTGAATGAGAAATCTATATGGTCACAATAGAAAAGATGCTTAGACTAACAAATCTATATTATTCTAAACAACCTGAGTGATGATGAATTGGTAATGCAAAGTAGAAAAATGCTTATAATAACAAATCTATATTATTCTAATCAACCTAAATGATGATGAAATGGTAGGGTATGTGCAGGATCATGATGGGCCAAAAAGTGGCGATATGATGGGTATGTGGTTGATGACTTTTTTTACCCAAAATTGATGAAACGAAAAGGATTTTTAGAGGAGATTCTAAGCTTTCCACCAATATAAATTATGTTTTACTTTAAATTTAATAAATAATTATTATTCATTTTCTATTTGAATTATGACTAAATTCCTGATTGATAAGCTGATTGCAAAACATCTATATCTTTCAAACAGTATAACATTTTTTGAATCTAAAATATGTGTCACATTCTATGCTTCACATACTATAGGATTAAAAAAAAATTATTTCATGAAGTTTTGACCAAGTTAAGGTGGTCAGACATACAATTTTTTATATTTTTTAAAAGTTGTAATAAAAAAATCATAATTAATTATTTACTTGGAAAAAAATTACCAAAAAATATGCATCACATCGGGACATGAGTCCTCTACTTATATCTAAAATCTTATAAAAATATCATTTTATTGTGGTTAGGGTGGTAGATAGACACCTACTTCTTATTTTCCCCTGAAATTTATGTACTACTACATTGAAATTTCAAATTTTCACCAAATAGATTTAAAAAAAAAAAAAACCTAGTAGTTTAGTAACTACATTCAATTTTCTATAGATTCTATTCTTACATATTTTTGAAATAATATAGATAAATTATTCAAATTTTTATGTCAAGTTGCCTAACTCTGATTTTTCTAAATTTTTTGCCACTTAAGGGCTTGTTTTTTCCATGATGATCTTGCACATACCTGCTAATGCAAACTAGAAAAGATGCTTAGAATAATAAATCTATATTATTCTAATTTGTTGTATACCTCTTTCAAAGGATCAGAGCTGGCTATTGTTACATCTCCATGATCAATCGTGTTAAGAACATCACAATATACTTCAAATGAAAAATATATATGGTCACAATAGAAAAGATGCTTAGATTAACAAATCTATATTATTTTAAATAACTTGAATGATGATGAATTGGTAATGCAAACTAGAAAATATGCTTAGAATAGAAAATCTATATTATTCTAAACAACCTAAATAATGAACCTTAGCAGATAAACAATATGAAAATGTGATGAACAATATCATACCTATCCTATACAACAAATGATTTGCTACTCAAGTGTGCCTGAAGGGTCATCTCTTACCTTCAGAGTTTTCAATAATGCTTCATGATTAACACTACTATTTTTCCATAACTTTTTTGTTTCTGGTCTAGCATGATGTCTCAATAACTTAACATTTGTTTCTATAACAAGGTGTGAATACATGAGAATGGTTTTGTGTTTCTCATAGTCTTCAAATGTAGGTATGCCATTCTTTCTAATCATATATGTTGGCAACCAAGTTCTAGAAACAACAACTGAACTTGTGTGAACATAAGTTTTTTTATCAAAATCTAAATATACTTAGAATAACAAATCTATATTTCATCTAAACAACCTAAATGATGATGAAATGGTAATGCAAACTAGAAAAGATGCTTAGAATAACAAATATATATTATTGTAAACAACCTAAATAATGATGAAATGGTAATGCAACCAAGTTAGAGAAACAACAATTGAACCTGTAGGATACATGAACCCATCATCATCTATCATCAATTGTGTTAGCTTTTTCTTTCCCTGTACACATCATGCCAACCAATAGTCTGATCCCTCTTCATTCCCCTACGGTGCTACAACTGCATAGACATGTCCTGGCTGTACAGGATCTGAAAGATGATCATAGTCAAGTGAAATTTCCACTACATCTTCAAATGAGGATTGTGCTATAGAAAAAGGGGTTAGGTACTATGGAATCCATGTATCTACCCACTCACTTGACTCACACTGAATACAATTTAGACAAAAACAAGCCATCTCTCCTATCCATATGGTTCATGCACTTGCATCTAAGCTTTGAAATGAATGCATGTTTGAAGAATCTCTAATTGTTTGAAATTCCATTTTGTCTCCCATTGTGCCCTCCTCAACCAACAAAAAGAACCTACACACTTTTGAATCAAGTGTCCCTCCTCGTGATAGTGCATAAGTACACCAATCCACAATAAAACATACATCACTGAATGTTGCACCACCTTTGATATTCCTTTGTTCCTTAACCAAATATCTCTTCACACATGCACCTACCCCATCATGCTCACCTTTTCCATGCCCAGCTTCAAAAAAACTCAAAATATGTGGTACACCCCTCTCTATATGCATCCTACTCAACCAATAAAACATGTGAGCATTCTTGAATTTCCCTATGGAGTTATCTAACCAAATAAGATGTTGACCCATTGCAATTCATTTTTCTTGCAAGAACTCAAAAAAAATTTCAAAAACAATGTTGTACAAATTCAGATGAATGAGATCTATCATCACTCATGTAAAAATGGTACTCCCTGATTATCTTCCTATCCTCTTTTGTACTATCAGGGGCATGCCTATATGATATGTGGAAAAAAATATAAATTTAAATAGAATTATAATATTGCACTGATTGAACTTCATTTTGTGGTTGCAATGTGTAATTTTCAGAAAAATCAACTACATATACAATAGTTCCAATGGGGAAAGAATCCTTACACATCCTAAATTGCTGATCCAACCACTTCAACCTATGGCTATGCCTTGCATACTTATAGAAAATATTTTTATTAAAATAAGAAATAAAATCAACAATACTTACCTCTTTTGCAACCAAATCGCATCTAGAACCCTCACCTCCACTCTTCAATGTGTATTTGACTATCTCAAACTTTTTTTTCTCAACAATTTTGTTACCAAAATTATGATCGCTGCCCTCATGAAAGCATGTTACAAACTTCGGTAAACCACCACATTTCAAACACATTTCATTTACAAAATAATTTCTATAAAATAAGAAACCATCACCTCTAATGCATAAAAATGAATCTAACAAATCCCTGGATGACTTGGGAAGTTGCACTGCATGACACTCCTACAACATTTCATCAGTATGCATAGTAGAACAAATATGGCATAACGATTCCTGATACATTGAAAAATCAACATGGTATTTACAACATGTATTATGAAAATTAATAGGTACACAATAAAATGGCTTGCAAGACTCAAATTCCCTTTGTGAGATTTACAAATTTGGATGTTGCTAAAAAAATTGTTTGTAGAATTTTTTTTGGCTACATTCCAAAAAATGTTTAGGATGCAATGTACGATATCGATTACCAATTCATAACTTTAAAACATCCTTTACATTCGGTGATACTCTAGAGTGAGAATTCCATTATTGTTGAATTTGCATCTTTACATTATCAGTTAGATTTTTATTGAAACACGTGGAAGCCTCCCACTAAAATCCCATGTGTCATTTTGAAGAGCACTATCGAGTCTTCCTCTTCTTGAGAGTGCTCTATTCAATGTTCTACAATTTATGTTAAAATCAGTACAAGTTTGTCTCATTAAATGAGCCTTTTTCAAATGATGGATTACTAGTGAGGTTGTGATCACTCTTCGAGCTACCCTTTTATCTTTTTCCTTACTAATCTTTCCAATAGAGTTTACAACATTAAAAATATTTTTTACAATAAGACTATTTTTTTCCTATTTTTTTGTGAGAAAAATCTTCAATTTTTTTAATAATGGTCTCGTTTTATAAATCTTAATTAATTGCGCAAAAAATTGACATTGTTCGATTGATTTCTTATCGAAAAAAAAATCATTGAACATTTTGGTAGCCCACAAATGAACCGTTTGTTGTGACCCTTTTCCTTCAAGATTATCAATTATGTTCTCATCTATTTCAACCAACCATTTAGGGTTTCTTTTGTAATTAGGTGTTACATAAGGTTCATATTCAACATTTTCAATGTTATCAATATTTTCATTTTCAGGTAGAATGTTATTAACATTTTCATCCTCACTATTTTCAATATTTTCAATATTTTCAATAACAATTTCATTTTCAACAACATTTTCATTGTCAATAACAATTTCATTTTCAACAACATTTTCATTCTCAATGTTGTTCACATTTTCATTTTCAATTTCAATGTTTTCATTTTCAATTTCAATATGATGTTCAATATATTCAATTTCTATTTCATCTCACTTGAATTAACATTTAATGGTTTGGAAGAAGCTTCAATTTGAATATTTTGCATACCTTGTCTTCTTTTCCTATGACTTTCTATATCTTTTGTTCTATATGCTTCAATTTGATCTATTGTAAGTTTCCTTTTACCTTTTCTCTTATAGCGACTACTGCTCCCCATTGCACAAACATAAAAACACACACAAATGATTGGAATTCAAAAAAAAGTGTAAGAGAATCTTTCAAAAGATGAATTTTGTCTGATGCAGATAGAAAGCATGAGAATTTCATGACAAAAAGAATGTAGGGACTATTGAAATACTCAAAACGGTCCAATTTTTGTTTTTTATATAACTTAAAAAATGAATATACATTATGTCTTTCACTTGACATGCCCGTAAATCTACCTTTAAAATCCTAAAAAAGGAAACAAATATCCACTACCTTTAGTCTTATAAATTACAATATGTCATAATATATATTTATTATATATTAATATACTATGTTAATTTATTATATATATTTATTTATTATATACTATATATTAATATATAATATATATTATATATTAATATTATATTAATTTATTATATATATTTGTATATTATATAGATATTACATATTAATATTATATTTTTTTGATCTGTAAGAGAATATTTTATTGATTAAATTTAAAGCGTATTTAAATGGTGAATGGCCAACATGCAAAAATTGTAGTAGAAAGAAACAAATACATCTCCCTATTCTAAGTTGAAATTTGAACATCGAGATTGGTGTGAGAGCGCAATTGCAATTGAATTTGATTCAATTCAGACTTGAGGATTTTATTTTTCTTACTCTATACCTCCTACCAACCCTCCCCAATCACAATTTTAGATTGCGGCATACTCCCCTGACCCAGAGCCGAAGAACACCCCACATCAACTTGAAGATTGTCTATAGATGGGTTTAAATTTTCCTTGTTTGATTGAAGGAACTAATCCTGTGCCAAACTCACTTTTGAAGAGGATTTCGTAGTTTCTTGTATCTTAGCTATCCCATCCCCAACATTTCGGGAAGTCCTAAGCTGCTGATAGGCCTCTAATTTCACTTCCTTCTCCTTTGATGGAGCTTTGATTGAGTAGTGATGAGGTAAAGCATTGTCCCACCAAGACTGTTGAACTGAGTTTTTGATGATTCTAGAGCTTGAATTGGTCATATGTCTAGTTTCAAAACATTTCTTGCAATGAAAGGGTAAACCTTTGTAGTCTAGAAGTTGTGTTCAACAATGATCTACAAACTTGAAAGTGAAGTCAACATGAAGATCTCTTGTGACATCCAAGTCTACCAAGATGCGAGAAAAAAAAGTGTGTGTAAAATTCGTAGTGTCTAAATCCACAGCAAGGAAAATTCCCAAAGTGTTACCAATCACTCAAGGAAGCAATCCAAAAACTAGAATTGTAGTGGGAGATTTGGAAGATGAATCCAGATAGGTTTAACAGAGAAAGTAGTGGTAGCAAGGTTGAAATCTGGAAACCACAGTTTGAGAAGAATTAGGCTTTGTCCCCAACACCATTTTTCATGTAGAACTGCATCCTTATCCTAGATACAATCAAACACCACAATGAAAAATCCCCAAGCACAAGGGTAAATTTCTAAATTACCTTTGGGCATGGGTTGCCAAGCCCTTGAGATCTAGTCATACAGATTTGGTAATTTTGGCCACAAATGATTGAACTGGCCAATCAATCCATTGGAAGCAAAATACTGCTCACTAGCATCAACCTCCTTTTTTAGCTTCTCTGAAAATTCCAGAATAGGAGAAGAATGTGCCTTTTTTATGAGGGTATTTGAACAGTTCATGGAGATCTTGAGCCCGTTGGAGACTAAGTTTCCCTTCAATGGTCGAGCATCCCAGGCTATAGATTTAATTTTTTTCTCTTGAATCAAACCAACAAGTGTCTCTAAAAGAAAAATTCTCCCCATGCTTAGAACTCGTCGAATCTTGAGACCCAACATCAGGATGAAGAGGAATTAAGTCATCCACCAAAGTATTTTCGAGATTTTTTGAAATCCTAACTAAACTAGGGCATGCAATTAGTGGCATAGAAGGGACTCCGACACCTCCAAAACCTGGCCTCGACCCCCCCATGCCAACATGAAGAGGTTTGATGAGAGAATTCTTCCCATCACACAATCCCCTGCTAGTTGACATCCAAAACTTGGCCTCGACCCCCCATGTCAACATGAAGAGGCTTGAGGGAGCCATAACACCCAATAAACTTATTGTTGACACCCTCGCGAACAGAAAGAGGTGTTGCAGTGTGTGCAACCTTTGGCACCTATTTTCCCTCGCTCCTCACCAAGCCAAAGTGCACCTTGATGCAGACCCATTGGCGTCACCGCTGCCATGAGCAGCTTTGTGTTCACCAGCATCGCCGACAACATTGGAATCCCTTGACACGTAGAAGCTCGACATCGACACTTTTTAATATATATTAATATTATATTATATATAATATATATTAATATATATTGCTGCTCGTGCAAGTGTATAACCTATATCAAACAAAACAGATATCTGATTATAACAGATATCCATTTTTTGAATTTTAAGAATTATTACTTTTTATGATATATGATATATATTAATATATAATATATATTAATTAATATATATATTATATATATTAATATATATTATATATATATTAATATATAATATATTAATATATTATATATATATTATGTATATTAATATGTATTATATATATGGTCATTTAACATCAGTCCCTGTTGGAGAGAATGGGGTTCGACAGAAATAGGAGCATTGCTTTTGGTGATAACCATAATTTTTCAAAAAAATCCTAACATTTTGTGTTGACTTTAGGCCTTCATGGAGTGGATCAGGCTGGCTGGACTACTTCCTCAGGTCCTTTTGTTGTAGCATCCCATAGATCGACATCTAGATTAGTAGGTAAATCTTTTTCTTTGTCAAAATCGGCCATTTTTTACCAGTCAACGGGCTTTGTGAGTTTTCCTGGTGAAACCAATGCCTTTCATCAAGGTTTTAAGTGTCCCATTGGGAATCCTCATCATAGGAGAATGCTTAATCGGGAAATGCAGCCTCCTTTTGACATTTGTGGTTTGGATGCTAAATCTGCTGATGTTTCTCGGTTGTGGGCGAATGTTGTCTTTGAGCGCATTACTCTAGTATCCTTTCCCAACTACATTTCGATCAAATCTGGAGCTCCATTCATTCCAAAATTTCAAAGGCATCCTTTTTTCACTGAGGGTGATAATGGGTCTCAATCTTTTTTTGAAAAGTTTAGCTCCATGGCTGATATGCTTGCATCGTATCCTAATAACATAGCTTGGAAGCATGATGATTGTTATCAAGTTCTCCATCTACAGCTGAAGAATGCACAACAAAATAAGGTAAAACCTTTTCTTGCATCTAATACTGGTAATTTCTATCTACTGCTTCTCATTCAACTAGTTTTTCACTCATGAAAAATTTGCATCAAAATGTTGATAAGAAAAAAGTAGATATGAAATGGGTGTGTAAAGAATGCCCTCTTCAATTTACTGTTAAAGAATCTGGTTATGAGGGCATATGTCAAATCTCTCTGCTTGATGAAATGCTAAGTGCACAAACTCAAGATCTTATAGACCATGCATTAATATGCAATTTTTGGAATTTTTGTACCTCCTATTCAAGTTTTAAAATAATTACTTTTCTCTGAATGAGATGGGGCTAATCAAATTTTTTATATAGATTAGGGTATTGGTTTCTTTATTGTGTTTTTCTCCACCAATTTACAACATGATTTAATTTGTTCCTTTATGGGTCTAGTTGCCTTGCTTCCGCTTGAGTATAGGGAGCCGACAATTATGGAAATCATTGCTAATAATTTGGGGATTTTTGTATGCAATGACATGGATTTCTTTAGAATTCCAGAAAAATCGATTAGGGTTTGTGTATTGTTAAATACTTTAAAGGCATTTCCTTCATCAATTATGTTACATTCCAAGAATGGCTCTTGGATAAAGGAAATTCTAATTGAAAATCCAAATAATTTTTGTACTGGTTGCCATTTATTGGGCCATTCTTTCCATCAATGTGTACAAGCACATATCAATAATGATATAGGGGATTCGACTCTTAATGAAAATTAACTAGAAGATGATATGAATGTGATGGAATCAACTATGTTACAAAGTTTTATTTGTTCAAGTGCTTTAAATATTGCTAAATTTCAAGTAGAGAACAATACAAGTGTGGTGGACAATGGTTTTACAATGCATTCTTCTCATTCCCCTTTGCTAGTAGTCCTCAATGAGAGTTTGAATTTGGGGTTTTTTGATGAAATGTTGAGGAAGGGAAAATTTGTATTAATGGATGCTTGTCACGAAAAAAGGTTTTGTTTCAACTATACCTGGTGTCGTATCCCCTATTGTGTTGATACAAAATTAGGGAAGTTTTAGTTCTTTTCTTCATTAGGATGCTACTATTGTCCCTAGCATAACTACTAGGCTTTCAAAAAATGTCAAGAATTTAAAGTTTGTAGTGAATTTTCCCAGGGGCTGGAAAATGAAATTCATCTTTTCACCCATGGAAAGATCCTCGAGTTTGTATATACCAAGCCTATCTATAGACAATGAGCATCAGTTAGATGGAAAAATATCAAAACTGATGTGGGAAAAATCTCTATTATCAAATTCTCATAGTTAGGGAGAAATCCCAGAATCTCACTCTCCATCCTTGCTATCTCATAAAAAATATGATTTCAATGGCTTTGATACCATAGTCCCTCAGGTGGATGGGATGGGTCCACATGACATACATTAGCTGGGTGAACATATTAGTTTGGAAAGTTGGGTATATTGTATTGTGAACATGGTAGGATCAAATCTATTTGATGAAATTGCAAAGAAAGTAGACAAGGAAGAAGGGGAGTTAATGTCAGGAAAATGTGATAGTACTTTGTTAAAATCTTTAACAAACTCTATAGATGACACACATGAAACAAAGGTGTAGACATTGTTGAATGATGAAATAGAGGTTAAGGATCTCAGTGGTGAGTATGGTGCTGATTTTGATTTTTCAAATCACCTTTTTGTTAGTCAAACCCCTCTTTTACCTCCTGCAATTAAATCAACTGGTAAATGAGGTAGGAAATCAAATGTAACAAAGATGCAGGAGGAAATTACTTCAGGTATTTAGTTGACCTTAGATGGAAACATCAAGAGAAGATTGAGGAGAGCAGGAGGCTCTCTTCGATTAGTATGAAGATGGTTTCTTGGAATGTTAGGGGCTTAAATGCCCCTAACAAAAGAGCTCAAATTAAATAGAAAATAAATTCTTCAGGGGCTGATATTGTTTTATTACAAGAGACTAAATTATATAAGGAAAGTTATGGAAATATAATTGTCAAGTGGTCTTCTTGGAAGTCATGTCATGTTGTTGTTCAAGGAGCATCTAGGGGATTGTTAACTTTATGGAATGCTAGATCTATGCAGATGGAATCCATTACTAATAGCACACACTGGTAATTACTGCATGTTACCCATTTTTATTTAACTTTCTTGCTGGTTAATGTGTATGCACCAAATTCAACAAAAGGTAAACAAAAGCTTTGGAAGGAGCTTTAGTTAATAGTTGAGCAATTAGGGATAGAAAAAGTTATCTTAGAAGGAGATTTTAATGCAATATTGTCTCTTCATGAAAAGATAGGAGGAATTGTGCTTCCTCATAAGACAGTGGAAGATTTTGGTACTTTTTTTCATAATAATGCTCTTGTAGATGTGCAACTTGAAAAGGCATGTATACATGGACAAATAAGAGACAATATTTTTTGTAAATTGTTGTACGTTTAGACATATTTTTAATGTCATCAAATTGGGTTGTAGGAAAGTATGTTCAAATGTCAAAAATATTACCATGGCCGATATTTGATCATTTCCCTACTTCTTTAAGTATTGTCGTTTCTAACTCGCTTCAAAAGTGGACAACCTCTTTTAAGTTTGAATCAATGTGGTTTAGTCATAGTGACTTCTTTCCTTTGTTGAAAACATGGTGGATTCAGGCACCTTTTGAGGTAGGATCTATCATGTATAGATTTTGCAAGAAAATTTAGTTTTTGAAAGGAAAAATAAAATAATGGAATATACATGTGATTAAAAATATATTTCATCCGAAGGTTTTAGTTTCAAAATAGTTAGCAGAGGTGAATGAGTAGATTATAAGCCAGGGGATAAATCCATAGTCTTTTGAGCTTCAAAGAAGTCTACAAGCAGAATGAGAAGAATTAGTGTTGCGTGAGGAACTATACTAGTGTCAGAAATCTTGTGAATTGTGGCTTAAGGAAGGTGATAAGAATGAAAAGTTTTTCCATATGTCAGCACAAGTTAAGAAAGCTAAAAATGCAATATTTCATATTCAGGAAAGTTCTTCGGGAAAATGGTTAAATAATGAAGTGGACATACAAAATGAAGGAGTTAATTTTTTTCTAATTTGCTATCTGCACCAGTGCAACAATCAGATTAGATTGAGGTAGAAAGAGAGAACATGCTGCAAGCAATCCCAATGTTAGTCATTGAGCAAGATAATGCACAACTCAATAAGCCTTTTTCACTCGATGAAGTGAAAGCGGATTTTTTTCCACTAAATCTAGATAAAGCACCAGGGCCTGATGGTTTTACAACACTATTTTTCCAAAAATGTCAAGATTTCATTAGAAATGATCTTCTCAAAGTGTTGGAGGAGTCACGTACCTCTTGATCCATGCTTAAATAGTTTAATGTAACACACATTGCATTAATTCCAAAAGTTAAGGACCCAAAGTATTTTTTATAATTCCGCCCTAGATATCTCTTTGTAGCATAATTTACAAGATTTTCACCAAAGCAATCTATCTCTGTTTGATACCCATCATACCGAGATTAATTTCTAAAGAGCAAGTTGGTTTTGTTCTAGGAAAGGAGACAAAAAAGGGTGCTTTGGTGGCACATGAAGTGTTGCATTCAATCTCTTTGCACAAAATTCCATCATTTATCATTAAGCTTGACATGATGAAAGCTTATGATAAAGTGGATTAGAATTTTCTAATGCAAGTATTAGAGAAATTTGGCTTTACCAATAAATGGTGCAAGTGGGTCTTATCATGCATAAAGGGTGCAAATTATTAGTACTAATTAATGGTACATCATCAATATTTTTTAGCTCCACTCAAGGAGTGAGACAAGGTGATCCATTATCACCTTTTTTATTCATTATATTAGTTGAAGCCCTTAGTAGGACAGTCAAACAATCTCACACATAGGGGCTATGGAATGGTATTACAATACCATCTACTAAATTGTCAGTAACACACTCTTTGTTTGTGGAAGACACATTATTATTTGGTGCAACTCACATTCAAGAGGAAAAACACATTAAGTATGTTTTGTAGAAATATTCTTTCACTTTAGGTTAGCAAATAAATGCATAAAAGTCAAAGATTTATACCTTTCATATTAAACCATAATTACAAAAAAAAATTGTTAAAATTCTTTGGTTTCAAACAATTGAATTGCCATGTAAGTATCTTGGGATTCCATTTTTTATTGGGGAGAATAAAATTTCTTATTGGGATAAGATCATTCAAAGTATTCAAATGAGGGTAGCGTCATGGAAGGGTAGGTGGTTATCACTATCAGGACATATATTATTGATAAAATCAGTCTTTTTTTCCATTCCTAATTACTATATGGCACTGCTAAAAGCTCCAAAATCTATGACTTTGTTAATTGAAAAACTAATCAGGGATTTTATGGAAGGGAAACATTGACAAAAAAAAGAAAATTTCTCTTATCTCATTAGAAAATCTTTGTGAAGACAAATTAAAAGGGATGCTGGGATACACAATTTGTCAACTAGAAATCATGCCTTAGGAGAAAAATTAGTGTGGTACATGTCTGATAAGTCACAATCAAAATGATGTAAATTCATGCAAGCTAAGTACTTAGATAACATGGACTCAAGGTTCTACAATGTGGAACTTCTTGGTCACTTGTAGAAAGGTAATCATCCCATATCTTACTTGGGAAGTTCATGATGGTTTAGAAGCAAAGTTCTAGGAAAATTTGTGGGGTGGTCAAGCACCTTTAAAGACAACTCAGAATTTGTATATTATTCAAAATCTCCTTAGCTCAAATTGGGGGGGAAAAGTTAGTGATTACTTTGACAACATAGATGATTGCACTGGGAAGGTAAAGTGGAAAGATATCTCTATTACTGACTATCTAGAGGGTCAAAAAAAGGAATTTTTGAGCATATTAGGTGAGAGGAATGTCTATGTATCAGGAAGGGAGGATAGGCTGATATGGGATCCTTCAAAAAATGGAAATTATACAATGAAAATGGGTTATAAGGAAATAATGAGTCAAGGGGAGTGTATCAAGCCACAAAGATCCTTGTCATTTTGTTGGGATTCCTCAGTGCTTCCAAAGGCTAGTTGTTTCTTATGTCTGGCTATAAAGAGAAGAATCTTGACAAGTGATAGGCTTTCCAAACTTGAGATGGCAACACAATTCAAGTGTGTCTTATGTGAAAATGAGATGGAAGAGGTTAACCATTTATTTATACATTGCCCTTTTGCATTTCACTGTTGGTCCTTTATTAAAAATAAATTAAGTTGGTATGATCCATTACCAAAAAATCTATGGGACTCATTTTCAAGCTGTCTAGTCTTGTATAAATCTACATTGTTTGCTTGCATTTGGAGAGTGATTCCTTTGGTAGTTTTTTGGACCATTTGGTGGGAACAAAATAGAAGGATTTTTAGGAATGAAAAAATGAAGGTACAGAGAAAATATTAGAGAAACTAGAATCTTCAATAGCAGAGATAACAAATGCGCATGTTCTAAAGATCAAACATATTGGGTCTTTGTTCATGGATTGGGACTCAAAGGTAATGCAGAGGTGGGAGAAGATTGTTCTCTTGTTCAAAGGAATTTTACACCAAAATCCATCATGTAAATTAGATAGAAGCAAAATATCTTGGATTCCACGTACAAAAGGGTATTTCAAGTTAAATTTTGAAGGAGCTTCACATGGGAATCTGGGTATTTTAGGGGCGAGGATTGTAATAAGAGATCACAAAGGGCTCCTACTTTCTACTCAGTCCATAAAGCTTATGAAAGGGACAAATAGTGTTGCAGAAGCTCAAGCATTACTTCATGGCTTACAATTAGAATATGATATGAAACTTAAAGATTTGGAAATTGAATGTGATTCGTTAATCATTGTAAATGCATGCAAGGAAAGAAAAGATTTTTCTTGGAAAATTAGACATGATGCAATAGGTATGGAGATTGCTCAAAAATTTCAGGCTTGTGTAGATAAAGCATACGTATAGGGAGGGTAACATGTTGGCAGATAAATTTGCAAATGTTGGGTGTGAAAAATTTAGAATGAACAGTTTTATGGAAGTAATTTGCAAGATTATGATCAAGATTTTAAAAATTCTATTGAAATGGAAAAAATTAGCTTCTAGCAAGGTGGAGGTAAAGTTACACACACTATGTTTGAGTATTCTAATAATTTTAAGAAACTCCTTAGAAAAGGGTGCTTTTCAGAGTCATGCAAGGATTTAATATTAAAGCTTTTTCTTATAAACATCATCGAATGTTTTAAATGACAAAACAAATTTGGCAACATACTAAAGTCGACATCATAAGTGACTAAAATTTTATACAAGGGCAGCGCCAGAGGATTTTTGCTTAATGCACATGTCTTATTACTACACAATACTATCAACTTCATTGTACTTCAATAGCCAGATCACTGCTTTTGGTCTAATCAAGTTTCTGTTGTCGTGCATCTATTTTGTGTGAATTGCTCATATTGTATCTAATACAATCTGATTAAACCTGGTTTGGCATGAACTAAAACTATCGAAGGATCTTGGCATCACCACCAATGTAAGTAGAATGAAAACTTCACAAGTGCAGCTGTATAGAGAATCAACCTCATCAAAGAAAATATTAAAGTTCGACACCTGTAGCAAAGGTCTGCTTTTTGGCTAACATGTGTCATCTGTATGCAAGAAATTAAATTTTGGAAAAGAATTTGGCACTTTCTCCATATATTCATTTAATTTCATGTGTGGCTCAGCCTACCCTCACATGTGGCTGACCTCAATTTGTTTCCGCATTTGTTTCAAATATAATTTAGTTCCACCTCTTTTAAAAGTGTACCATAGAAAAAAGGTAACTTGCTTGATTTGGGAATAATTGATGAGAAATTGGACTTAATAAGGCCCTGATTTAGTGTTGTGAGGTGTTTTACACATCCACACTAGGTCTTGGACCCTTGTAAATTAAATAACATGCATTTATTGATGTCTTGTGAAGGTGTTGTAAAGTGTTGTAAAAGACTTTCACGCTTTTATAGACTTGATGAACCCATCTTCCCTTAATTCAACATTATAAAATGATTTTAATTGCATTTTCACATCAATCTAGAAAGTTTTTAAACTCAATTTGACTTTAATCTAGTGTTGTAATGTGTTTTACACACACATTGGATGTTGTGCTTTTCTAGGCTGTGTGGACCTCATTTTAGTGTTGTAAAGTGTATTTAATCACACTTTCACATTTAATTTTGTGTCCCAATCCCTAATTGACCTTCACATCATCATTAATAGGCCCCTATGACCCCATATTGTGCATCCCGAGGCATAATTTGATCAAATACCTGATGAAATCAATATAAGAACTAGAATTCCTCATTCCCCAACAACCTAGCTGGAAAATGGGTCCCTCTGGGACTAATTCACCATTTGTGACAAATGAGTCCCTGCCAAGTGGGACTAATTCACCCAAGGTGGTGAATTAGTCCCATTTGGGTCATATTTGAGTTTTAAGCAGGAAAAATAGGAATTTAAGTTTATTTTTCTTTCATTTCAGCCTTAGGGAACCAATTAATGGGAAAATAACATGAATTGCCTATAAATATAAGTCTCTAAACCCTAATTTACATATATGAACTCATTCACAACTTCATTCATCATTTATCTTCCACTTCAAGTCAAGCAAGTTAGGGTTTTATCATTTCAAGTCATCAAGATAACATTTTTCAGACATTCAAGGGAAAATTCTTCATATTGTTGCAACAATCCAAGATCAATCATCATGGAAAGGTATTAATCCCTTCATTTCATGTTCATTCATCATATTACTTCTTCATTTGGTTTAATTACCTACAAAGGGGTTTGACCAAGGCAAACCCCCATGCCCTAACATCCAACATTTCTCCTTCTCTTCTTGTGTGTTTGTAAATTTAGGTATCTTGAAGACTTGGAAACCATTGAAAATCAAGTTGTAAAGTTTTTGAAGACATCTCCTTGTTGAATAAGGAAAAACATCAACAAAAAGTCACTTTTAGACCCAAAAATCAGACTTTCAGAGGTGGACACCTGTCAGGAACTGAAGTGCAGACCAAAGACTTCAGTTTCTACTTTTTGATTCTTAGAAATTCAAAAATGCATTGATTCACCATTGATGGTGAATGAGTCCCACTACTAGGCTTGAAAAAGGTTTTCTATAGTTTTGGATACCCATTTGTCAGAAACGGGCTCCAGAACAGTTTCCTAGATTTGGGACTAATTCGCCCAGAATGGCGAATGAGTCTCAGTAGGCCAATTTATAGCATCAACAGTATTTCAGAAGTCATTCCCAATATCCATCAAGATCTCAGGTGCACACATCCAGTTTCATTCATTTCTGTTACAGTTTTCTAGTCATTTCTAGGTATTTTTGCATATCACAATGTGTTTTCCAACAATTTGTAAGCATTTCAATAGCTTTCATTTAATAATCAATAGCTTTTATTAGTTCTTTGCATCTCATATGGGAACATTTCATTCATATTTCCATAATACTTATGTTAGTTTGAGTGAACCACCTAGGTTTTTGACCTATCTCTCTCCTTTTAGGTGAAAAACCCTAAGAGTGCAAGAGAAGTACATAGACCCAAAAACTTATTGTTCAAAAATGAATTAGAGTTGTCTTTTAGACGCATTTAGCTCATGATTTCAATATGCATCTAGCTAATTTTGGCTTTCAGACTTCTTCAAATTTGTGTTCGGTGTATGCTAACTCGTTGGATTGTGGTTTTGAGAAAGACACGATGAAATAAAGCATAGTTCTGCGGCCTCCTCAACACTCTTCCATGCAATTTGGCAGGTATGCTCTCTAATTGAAAGGAATTCTTGATATGATTAATCCTGAGTAACAAATATTTTTGCATTCTACAATTATCAAGAGAACTGTTGTTTAATGTTCAGTTCGTAGCTATCATACCATCCCCTCTTTTAATTTCATAGTAGTTATTCTGGCTACTATCTTTCGTGCAAAATACATTTGCACTCACTATTTCATTCAATCTTCCTTCACACCCACTTTATCTGCACAATGAACTTATCATGGAATTTTTTCCAAGAAACCATAGAGCCCCATTTCCAATACGAGAATGGGAACTGCCATTTTGCAAAGGGGTGTAAAGAGAACAACATTCACATGTATTTAAAACTTGTTGCCTTTTGGTGTTCAAATGCTTGACAACTCTGATAGCAGAAGACATTCTTCATCCTTTAGCTTAGAGAATCATATTCCCTTCAGATCAGGTGTCCATATTTGTTTCAAATGTGTTGGATTTAAATCCAAACTATCAAGATATGCAAAAACTAGCTAGTGAAGTCATCTAGGGAGTGTTCTTGCATGATAATGCTCTACTTAAGAGCATTAAAAAGTATAATTTATGGAAAGGAGAAGCATACGTGGGTGGGATATTTCCTAGGAACTACTTACATCATAAGGTTTGCTACAGTAATATATATTGCAATGAAAACATCTTTGGAGTATGATTCATCAAGCTACCTATACAGAGAGATAGCTCGATACCATTTGGAAATAGGTACTGACATGGAGAGAAAATTCAAGTCAAAATTTCATGCTCTTTCCTTTCTCCTAACACATCATTGTCATCAAGCAGAGAATGCTAAGAAAAAAATTGCAAGACAGAAGGAATTGGTGGCATCTGCAGAATCATAAACTGAGCCAAGTAATTTTAATGCACAACAGTTTAGATAGATTCCACATATCCTATACATGAACATTACAGCTAAATCATAGTCATCTTTTCCAACAAATTAGTCAATGCAAAAGGGAGAAAAGGTGGAAAGCTCGACTGTAGGCAATGCTTGAAAATACAAATATTCGGAATATAGTTTTTGTATATAGACTATAAAATACAAGCATATAGTCAGTTTTTGTATATAGGCTACAAAATACAAGTGTATAGTCAATTGATTTTTGTAGCATGCAAATTTGACATTTTGTAGTCACTACATATCTAGGAGTTACAACCAGTGATATTTATCAAGTTGAAATTTGTAACTACTGCATATATTGATACAAATATGCATTATATATATGGTGGACCCAAAAATATATCATATCTCCACTCTAGCACTATGATATTGTAATATTCCATACTCTTTTATAAATATATATAGTCGGCTTACCGCCTTTTATTTAAATATATATATAGAGATATATTATATATTAATATTATATTAATATAT